>JAQQSZ010003771.1:0-14348 GCA_028646595.1 Phalanger gymnotis
ATTTTTATAGGTTTTTGGAGGGACTTGGTGGAGAGCTAACGCTAGTCCCTGCTTTCCATCCACCATCTTGGCTCTGCCCCCAACATAAGCATATTTCAAGAAATTATCTAGGAAAATTTCTCTAATATCTTAGATCAAGATTGTGAAATAGAAATTGAAAATATCCACCAATTATCACTTGAAACAGATACCAAAATGAAAACTCCCAGGCATATTATACCAAATTTACAAAGCTCACAGGTCAAAGACAAAATATTTCAAAGAGCCAGAAAAGAGCCATTCAAATATTACATAGCCAGTAAATCACTGTAGCTGTCCCATATTCACCTTTAAACAGTAAAACAACCATAAAATTGCACCCCTGAATAAATCCTGCAATAGGGGAGCCAATGCAAAGACAGGGTGGAGTGGTCTTTAGCACAGGACACTTAAAGGATCAGCAAGAAATGTCCATCTTACTTGAGTAAATCGAAAGTCCATTCCAGTCCAGGAAGCATCCCAGCAAGCCAGCAGTAAGCCCTACAGAACCCACTGTGGAGGAGCACACAAACACCAACACTAGGACCCTTCCCCTACCCCCATAGAACAGACCCCTACAGCCTCCAGCAGTGCCAACCACCCCCCATCACACATCATCAAAACAGTACCAGACACAAGGTTCCCCCATGGGCCTCAGGGAAACATCAGTACAGTACAAGGCAAACATCTAGGGCCTGTAATCACTAGAACAAGAAGCCTGAGAAAGAACCTCTTCCACTCTGGAAGCAGAGACCAAATTTAAAAGAAAGAAAAAAAGCCCCCCAAAATGAGCAAAAACAACAACAACTAAAAAAAAAAGAATCTGACCATAGAAAGTTATTATGGTGACAGAGAAGACCAAGACACAAACTCAAAAGAGGACAACAGTGTCAAAACACCTATGGACAAATCTCCAAAGAAAAATGGAAATTCATCTCAAGCCCAGAAAGAAATCAAGAAGAGCTCAAAAAGGAGCTTAAAATCATAGAAGAGGGCATTGGATTTCAGGGAGCCAATATAGCACAGTAAGCATTAAGTCACTCTCGTTCTCCCTTACTGACCTCTGAAAAACACAGAAAATAGTGCCCCAGGAAAAAATCCTGAAAGTGTGGACCCAGTAGAAAGATGGGTAAAAGCAGTGTTTTAGTTCAAGAAAGTGAAGATCAGCAAGAAAGGTCTATCTCACTCTCTTAAAAAGGGGTGCACAGTCTAGGAAGGGAGGTGTTTTGGCAAGTCAACAACAAGCCACACCACAGCAAACCAGTGGGTCATCATGATCACCAGGTTGGTGGAGCAGGCAAGCACCAACACTAGGACCACCCATGTGTTTTAGCACAACCTGAGGGAACCAGCAGACTCCAGCTCAGAGAACTACCATGTGCGCTTGTACAGCCTTGGTGGACAGACTTTCTCCAGAAGCCAACCTTCCCATGCTTCAGCACAACTCCAGGCAGGCAGGCATTCTCCAGCAATGGAATTTCCCTATGCTTCAGTGCAACTCCAGCAGCCCATCATCTTCCAGTAACTGAACTTCCATGTGCTTCTTTGCAGCCCATGGTTGGGCAGGCATTCTTAAACAGTGGTCTTCCCTGTGCTTCAGTGCAGCCTTGAGAGGCCAGGCATCCTCTAGTGGCCCAACCTTCTCAAGCTTCAGTGTAGTTTTAGGGAGATGCAGAAAAATACCACCTGGCCTCAACGCACACCAGACACTTCCACTAGGACCCCAGCCCAGCGCAAGATAGGGTGCCAGATACCTACAGCCTCCAGGTGCCAGCACCTGAGGCCCAAGCACAAAAATCCTCTGACCAGTCCCTGGTCCATAGCACAAGATGCTTGGGACAGTGGCCCCAGTACACCAGAAGCAGAGCTCAACTTTAAAACCCAGGAAATAGACAAACAGGAGGAACAAAAAGCAAAAACAAACACTGACCATAAACTCTTTTCATGGGGACAAGGAAGATCAAAACACAAACTCAGAAGATGTCAATATTGTTGGTATACCTACATTCTAAACCCCAAAAGGAAATATGAACTGGTCTCATGCACAAAAAGCCTTCTTGGAAGAGCTCACTAAGAACTTTAAAAATCAAATAATAGAGATAGAAGAAAAATTAGGAAAAGAAGTGAGAGGTATACAAGAGAGAGACAACAGCTTGGAAAAATACAATTGGGCTTATGTGGAAAAAAATCTACTAAAGGAAACAGCTTCTTAAAAAGTAGAATTGGCCAATTTGAAAAGGAGGTACAAACTAATTCATTAAAAATTAGAATTTCACAAGTGTAAGTAAGGTAATGGCTCAGGGAGACATTAAGAATCAGTCAAACAAAATCCAAAAAAATGAAAAAAAATGAAGAAAATGTAAAATACCTCATTGGAAAAATATCTGACATAGAAAATAGATCCAGAATGAGAGAATGTAAGAATAATTTTTCTACCTGAAAGATATGAAAAAGAGCCTAGACCTTATCTTCCAAGAAATCATCATGGAGCACTGCTCTGAAGTCCTAGAATCAAACTGCTCTGAGGTCCTAGAACCAGAGGATGAAATAATCATTGAAAGAATCCAACCATCACCACCTCAAAGAGATTCCAAAATGAAATCTCCAAGGAATATAGCAGCCAAATTTCAGAATTACCAAGTCAAGGAGAAAATGCTGCAAGCAGCTGGAAAGAAATAATTTATCATTGAGCCATGGTCAGGATTACACATGAACTAGAAGCTTCTTCATCAAAGCATCTGAATGCATGGAATATGATATTTAGGAAAGTAAAGGAACTTGCATTAACAACCAAGGATCAACTGTCAAGCAAAATTGAGCAGAATCTTCCAGGGGAGGAGATGGACATTCAGTGAAATAGAGGACTTCCAAATTGTCTTGATGAAAAATCCCGAACTGAACAGAACATTTGATCTTCAGAAACAAGACTCTTGATGCACAAAACAGTAAACAGGGAAGGGAAAAAAATTAATGTTATTCAATAAGGGTAAAGTGTTTGCTTCCCTACATGGGAGAATGATACTTGGAACTTTTGAGAACTGTATCTTTATTACAACATTTAGAAGAGGTATATATAGACAGAGGGTGTGGGTATTAATTGACTTTGATGAGGTGATAAAAATCAATTATGGGCTGAAAAAAAGATTGTGCTAACAGAAGAAAAGTAGAGACAGAAAAGGGTAAATTAAATCACATGAAATGACACAAAGACCTATTACACTAAAGGGAAGAAGAAAGGACACTGACCAGTTTGAACCTTCCTCTCTTCAGATTATATTCAAAGAGGGAATAATACACTCAATTGGGCAGAGAAATTGATCTTAATGTAGAGGAAATATGAGGGAAAAGAAAAGAAAAGGTTGAGGGGTAATAGAAGGAAGGAAGAAAGGGAGAGGAAGTATTAGGGGAAAGGGGAAAGAAAAGGAAGGGGCACTGATAGAAACAAGAGCAGATTGAGGGAGACAGTGGTCAGAAATAAAACACAGGTTTGGAGGAAAATGGAGAAAGGAGAGAAAAAAGCATAAATGGTGGAACATAGGATGGAGAGAAGACACATTTAGTAATCATAACTGAATGTGAATTGGTCAAACTCTCCCATAAAATAGAAGCAGATAAAAGAATGGATTAAAAACCAGAATCCTACAATATGTTGTTTACAAGAAACACATTTGAAGGAAAGAGATGCACATAGAGTAAAGGTAAAAGGCTGGAGCAGAATATGTTAAGCTTCAGCTGAAGTCAAAAAAAAAAAAAAAACAGAGGTAGCACTCCTGATCTCACACAAAGCAAAAGCAAAAATATATCTAATTAAGAGAGATAAGGAAGGACCCAATATCTTGTTAAAAGATACCAAAGACAATGAAGTAATATCAATACTAAACATATTGGCATCAAGTAGTATAGCATCCATATTCTAAGAGAAGTTAAGTGAGTTACAGGAAGAAATAGACACCAAACCTATAGTAGTGGGAGACCTCACCCTTCTCTCAGAATTAGATAATTATAAGCACAAAGTAAACAAGAAAAAAATTAAGGAGGTGAATAAAATCTCAGAAAAAGATAGATTTGGTAGGTCTCTGGAGTAAATGGAATGGAGATAGGAATATCCCATTTTATCACTGGTATTCGGCACGTACACAAATAATTTACCATGTACTAGATCATAAAAACTACACAATAAAATGCAGAAAGGCAGATATATTAAATGCATCATTTTCACATCATTATGCAATAAAATTAGATGTAACAAAGGGCCATGGAAAGATAAACTAAAATTAATTGGAAACTTAATAATCTAATCCTAAAGAATGAGTGGGTGAAATAACAAATCAGAGAAACAATCAATAACTTCATCTGAGAGAATAACAATAATGAGAAACATAACTTATGGGATAGAGCCAAAGTGGTCCTTAGGGGAAATTTTATATCCTTCAATGCTTATATGAATAAAATAGAGAAAGAGGACGTCAGTGAATTGGGCATTAAACTGAAAAAGCTAGAAGAAGAACAAATTAAAAATCTTCAGTTAAATACCATATTAGAAATTCTGAAAATCAAAGGAGAAATTAATATAATTGGAATTAAGAGAACTGTTGATCAAAGATATAAAACTAAGAGCTGTTTTTATGAAAAAAGAAAAATCCTTGATCAATTTGATTTAAAAAAGAGAAAAAAAGAAAACCAAATTACCATTTCAAGAATTAAAACTATTAATTCACCACCAATGAAGACAAAATTGTAATTAGGACCTGTTATGACAACAAATCTGGCAATCTAAGTGAAATGGGTGAATATTTACAAAAATATCAATTGCCCAGATAAACTGAAGAGGAAATAAAAAACTTAAGTAACCCCACTTCATAAAAAGAAATCGAACAAGACAACAATGAACTCCCTAAGAAAAAATCTCCAGGGCCAGATGGATTTACAAATGAATTCTACAAATATTTAAAGAACGATTCATTCCAATACAATATAAACTATTTGGAAAAGTACGTGAAGAAGGAGTCCTACCGAATTCATTTTATGATACACATATGGAGCTGATAGCTGAACTGGGAAGAGCCAAAACAGAGAAAGAAAATTATAGACCAATTTCCATAATGAATGTAGATGCAAAAATTTTAAATAATATATTAGTAAGGAGGTAACAGCAACTTCTCATAAATACAGTATACTATTACCAGTTGAAGTTTATACTGGGAATTCAGGGCTGGTTCAATGGTAGGAAGACTATCGGCATAGCTGATCACATAAATAACAAAATTAACAAGTATCATATGATTATCACAATAGATGCAGAAAATCTTTGCCAAAATAGAACACCTATTCATATTAAAAAGACTAGATAGCATAGGAATAAATGGGATTTTCCATAAAATGTTACATAGCATCTATCTAAAACCATCTGCAAGCATTATATGTAATTGGGATAAGCCAATAAGATCAGAAGTGAAACAAGGATCTCTGTTATCACCACTACTATGCAATATTGCACTAGAAATGTCAGCTTTAGTGGAGGCAGAACAAAGATGGCAGAGTGAAGTTAGGGACTTGCTTGATCTCTCTCCCAAATATTTCCAAACACCTGTAGGGAATGACTCTGAACAAGTTTTAGAGCTGCAGAACCCACCAAACGACAGAGTGAGGCAAATCTCCAGGCCAGGACAGCCTGGAGGGCTGTCATGCTAGGCTGGAAGTGAAATTCAGTGCAATGTGGGCCATGTGGGCACATACCATGCAAAGCAGTCCTCAGGATATTGAATCACTGGCAGCTGTGGTGGTTTCCAGAGTTCTCAACCCACAGACAAAATAAAAGGTCTGTGGGGAAACACTGTGGGACCAGGGTGACAGGAGAATGGCCCAGCCCCAGCCCTGGGATGGTTGAGGTGTCAGCAATTGGCAGCAATAGCAGCTGCTTCAGGAGTGCCAGGCCTGATCTGGGGGGATCAAGCTGCTGATCAGAGGGGGATTGCAGGAATCTCTTTGCTGGTGCTGAGGCAAGATTCTCTTGCTTTGCCCTGCTCACAGTTCCAAGGCAGAAAAGAGTGCCTGTGATCACTCAGAGACCAAAGAAATCCAGGAAAGGAGTAAACATCTTTCCTTTCTTCATACCACCTTAGAAGAACTGAAATTTTACAGGTGCCTAGAAGTATCTTTGATAACAGCTGCACAAAACCCCTAAAAATTGTGACAGAGCACTCTCCACTCTGGAAGCAGACACCTACCATGACAAAGAGCTCAAAAATCAAGTAATTGGCTGGGAAGAGGAGCAAACTGTACCAAAATCAATAGCATCTTACTTTGGTGACAAGAAAGATAAAAGCATACAACAAGAAGACAACAAAGTCAAAGCTCCTACACCCAAAGCCTCTCACGAAAAATTTGAATTGGTCACTGGTCTTGGAAGAGCTCAAAAAGGAGTTTGAAAATCAAGTAAGAAAATCATGAAAAAGCGAGTCAACAGCTTGCTAAGGGAGACCCAAAAAATACTAAAGAAAATAGCACCTTAAAAATAGACTAAGCAAAATGGACAAAGATATTGAAAAAGCCAGTGAGGAGAAGAATGTCTTAAAAAGCAGAATTGGCCAAGTGGAAAAGGAGGTACAAAAGCTCACTGAAGAAAATTATTCCTTAAAAATTATAATGGAGCAAACAGAAGCTAATATCTTTATGAGAAATAAAGAAATTATAAAACAGAGCCTAAAGAATGAAAAGATAAAAGAAATTGTGAAATACCTGATTGGAAAAACCACTGACCTTGAAAACAGATCCAGGAGAGATCATTTAAACATTATTGGACTACCTGAAAGCCGTGATCAAAAAAAGCCTAGACTTCATCTTTCAAGAAATTATCAGTGAAAACTGCCCTGATATTCCAGAAGTAGAGGATAAAATAGCAACTGAAAGAATCCACAGATTGCCTTTTGAAAAAGATCCCAGAAACAAAACTCCTAGGAATGTTGTAGCCAAATTCCAGAGTTCCCAGGTCAAGGAGAAAATATTGCAAGCAGCTAGAAAGAAACAATCAGGATAACACAAGATCTAGCAGCTTCAATTCTAAGGGATCAAAAAGCTTAGAATATGATATTGCAGAGGTCAAAGGAGCTAGGATTAAAACCAAGAATCACCTACCCAGCAAAACTGAGTATAATACTTCAAGGGAAAAATACTTCAAAGGAAGAAAAATAGATTTTCAATGAAATAGAGGATTTTCAAGCATTCTTGATGAAATACCAGAGCTGAATAGAAAATTTAACTTTGAAATACAAGAATCAAGAGAAGCATTTTCATATTCTTCCAGCAAAGCCCAGCAACAAGAGATAGAGAAATCATATTTAAAAACATCGCAGACAACATAAAATACTTGGTAGGCCACCTGCCAAGATAAACCCAGGTATTATATGAACAAAGTTATAAAACACTTTTCACACAAATAAAGACAGATGCAAACAATTGGAGAAATATTAATTGCTCCTGGGTAGACCAAGCCAATAGAATTAAAATGACCATTCTGCTTAGGTTAATATGCTTACTTAGTCCCCTATCAACAAGACTAATAAAGAATAATATTATGAAGCTAGAAAAAATAATAACAAAATTCATCTGGAAGAATAAAACAGGAAGAAAATCAAGGGCATCAATAAAAAAATGTAAAGGAAGGTGGCCTAGCAGTATCAGATTTCAAATTATATTACAAAGTGGTAATTATCAAAAGTCTGGTACTAGATGCGAAAAAGTGTGGTGGTAATTGACATAGATTAGGTACACAATAAATAATAGTAAATGACTTTAGTATTCTAGTATTTGTTAATCCCAAAGAGCCAAATTTTTGGGGTAAGAACTAACCAAACAAAAATTACTGGAAAACCTGGAGAAGAGTTTGGAAGAAACTAGGCATAGACAAACAACATGTACCAAATATCAAGTTAAAGTCAAAATGGATAATTGTTTCATCATAAAGGGTGATATAAGTAAATTAGGGAAGCATGGACAAATGTACCTCTGAGATCTATGGATAAGAGAAGAGTTTATAACTAAAAATGAAATAGGGAGGATCAAAGGAAGAACGTGGGATACTGGGATTACATGAAGTTTAAAAAGCTTTTGTAGCTAAAATTAAGAGTAAAACAAAACTGGGAAAAAATCTAGCAAGGTTCTTTGATGAAGATCTCATTTCTCAAACATTTGGGGAACTGAGCCAAATTTATGTAAACAAGCCATTCCCCAGCTGATAAGTGTTCAAAGGATATGAACAGTCAGTTTTAAGGAGATCTCAAAGGTATGAATATTCATATTAAAAAGCTCTAAATCACCATTCACTAGGGAAATGCCAATTAAAACAACTCCGACAGAAAAAAATAAAAGATGACAAATGCTCTCAAGCAGGTATGGGAAAATCAGAACACTAATATTTTGTTGGTGGAGTTGTGAACTAGTGTAACCATTCTGGAGAACAATTTGGATCTGTATCCCAAAAATTTAAAACTGTGTGTGCCCTTTGACCCAGGAAGAGCACTACTAGATCTGTATCTGAAATAAATCAAAGAAAAAGAAAAGTGGACCTATTTGTACAAAGTTATTTATACCATCTTTTTGTGGTGGCAAAAAATGGAAATTGAAGGGATGCCTACTACAGTTTAGGAATGGCTGAACAAATTGTGGTATATGATTGTTAAGGAGTACTCTCGTGCTGTAAAACAAATGATGAACAGGATTGTTTCAGAAAAACCTGGGAAGTCTTATATGAAATGATGCAAAGTGAAGTGAGCCAAAACAGAAGACTGTACACAGTACCAGCAATATTGTAAGGATGATCAACTTTTAAAGACTTAGTTATTCTGATCAAGACAATGATACAAGAAAGGAAGCATAATGAAAAATTCTATCCACCTCTGAAGAGAGAACTCATGATCTTTGAAGGCAGATTGAAGCATACATTTCTATACTTTCTTTCTCTTTTTTTCCTGAGTTTTCTTTTCCAACTTGCTAATATGTAAATGTTTTGCACAATTTCACATATATTTGTTATTGCCGTCTAGTCATTTCAGACATATTTCATGTCTGACTCTTTGTGACGCCTTTTTTGGTTTTCTTGGGCCACATAATGGTTTGCCATTTCCTTTCTTTTCACAGGTATAATCATTATTAATTTGCCTCTCTTATTAAGGAGGCAGTAGAGATAGTAGGGAGGGAGAGAATTTGAAGCTAAGAATTTGAAATAATGAATGTTAAATAGTTTGCATGTAATTGGAAATATTTAATGAAATAAAAAGTATTAAAAAGAAAAGAATATGTAGAAGTCAGTCGAAATAAATTAAAAAGGAAACACCCTTATTCCAGGCAGTTTTGTTTCAAATGCAATGTACACATAAATACAAACTATATGTAATAAAGTTTAATAGTTTTCTGTATGTTCTTTCTTATGTATTGTAAATTACATAGTTCATAATAAAAATTAAAATTAAAAATGTTATTTATTCTTATTTTAATCACTAATTACTTCAATTAAAGTAAAAGAGTTTTGTTTCTACAGAAAAAAAAAATATAGAGTCCTGGGTTAAGCATTATCCACAGCCTGATTAAATAATTGTTTTATAGTTCTTCCTTCTAGATACTACTTTGTTTAATCTTTGATAAAAAAATATTCATATGTAATCTGTATAAATCCTTTTTATTTTGTATTTTAGACATATCAATTTTTAAAAAGACATTTTTGTACATATTGCTAAATTAGTCCCTTTGATATAATTCCTGCTTCCTATTCTTTGACTTGACTTTACCTTGTTAATGGCTTTTTAGAATATTAACTTTAAACCTGACAGTAAAATAAAAAAGCTATTGAAATCAACTAAGTCAATATTGCTACTTAGTCTTTGTTTTAGCAAGTGGTATCTCTCTATGTGTATATGTGGGGAAAGACTGCAATTATGTACAAGATAATGGATACAATTAAAAGTTTAAATTATTAGTAACTTTCAATTATCCACCTTTCATTACATTATCCCACATAATCCAGGTTTGAATGATTTTAAATCTGATAATAAGAAAAAGACCTGAAACCCTTTACATTTGAATTCATTTGCACTAAAAAAGGTTATATTAAATTCAATTTTGTCACATTGTTAAACAGTAGATACAATATTTGAAACAATGCATCTTCAAAATCCTAAATCTTATGGGAGTTATTCTTTATCTTCTTGAAGTGTTTTTATTTTTAAACTACCATAATATTATGGTCATATTTTAAAATTTATTTTCATAGAGTATTGTCTAGATGTCTCTTTATTTCTGCTAGATAAATGCACAGTAAAAAGGTTACTTTAGAAACAATACAAACTTTGTGAAATAATGATTTATCGTGGCTCTGTTAGCAAATTGCTATAGTATTTTCTTTAATGGAAGAACTTTGAAAATGGAATCAAAATAATATAAAATTGCCAATGTAAAGTACAAAAGGGAGTAAGGAATGGGCTGCTACTGCTCTGAAATTTTACTTTTATTATTATTCCTTGATCAAGTAGAATTTCACTACTTGAGGGACTATAGGTTTTCTAATACAGAATATATAAAGGTGCCTAAATGCATTTATCATACTTATTGAACAGGATAATATTCCTGAGATATATAGACATTGACTATTACATGCAATATCAGATTTATTTGAAATGTTAGTTTTACTGACTTTTTTTTTCTATTCGCTAACCTTTGTTATAAAATAAAGCTAGTTATATAAAAGATATAGAAAGATATATTTCCCATCAGAGGTTCTACTTGTTTGACCCCACTTAACATCGAGCCTCCCTCAGGATAAGATGAGTACCTGAAATCTCATTAAAAAGCAGGTTAATTCAGCTTTTGATATTCAACACCTTCAGAACTCTCTCAGGGGCCTCTCAATTCAGATTGTTGGTCTGGAAGGTGGAGCAATATGCCCGAAGCCTGCTTTTAGAGAGGGCTCAGAACCTTGCAAGTAATTCTCATTTTTTATCAATGGTGTGCTTCATTTCAACTCCAGGGAACATCATCTCTTCTGGGTCAAATCCTCAACACCCAATCCCCTCCCTGCTTTTTAGTTTCCTCTTCTAATCTTGCCTTATTCCTTTTTAAGTTCCTTGTGGGCAGAAATTATCTATCTTTTTTCGTAATTATATGCCCAGGTCCTCAGGATGGTGCCTGCCACATAGTAGGATTGCAGTAATTGTTTACTAAATTGATTTGGAAAGGAATATGAGATACGGAAATGGAATAAATTGTATACATATATACATATGTCTGTGTATGTATACTTGTGTGTATATATATATATACATATATATGTACATCATATGTGAATATTTACTACAGATATTCTTTCTTTCCGTAAATCCCTAACTTCCCTCACAATGATTTGAGATAAATTCAACTTTAATAAGATCAAGACCATTCATCCATAGTTTCCATAGTTACATGTTTTGATACATAAAAACTTGATAGCATCTTCCCAGAATTGGTTCTGTTTCCTCCTTGTTTCACCAAAAGATTTGGTCCTTCTTGAGTATAGCTCTTTCTTGTATCTTTTACTCAACTCTTCTCATTCCTTTGTAGAAGCAACTACAACAACTCTCCTTTACTTTTCTTGCAGTATCTCTGATTTTTTCAATATTTTGTGAAGTATGTTCAGGTTTCCAAAACCCATAAATAAATAATCAGAAAAATAAATGAGCAATAGAGTTCTTTTAAAATATATATATATATATATATATATATATTTAGTTTTCAACATTCACTTTTATATGATTCTAAATTTTCTTACTCTCTCACCTCCTTCCATGAGATGATGTGCAATCTGATATAGGATCTACATGTACAATCATATTAAACATATTTAAACAGTAGTCATGTTGTGAAATGAGAACAAAATGGAAAAACCATGAAAAAGAGAGAAAGAAAAAACAGAAACAAAAAAGAAAATAGTATGCTTTGATGTGGATTCAGACTCCATAGTTCTTTCTCTGGATGTGGACAGCATTTTACATCAGGAGTCCTTTGGAATTGTCTTAGATCATTGCATAGCTGAGAAGAGCTAAGTCTGTAAAAATTGCTGATCATTCAATGTTGTTGTTACTGTGTAAAATGTTCTCCTGGTTCTGCCCACTTCACTGCATCAGTTCATGTAAGACTTTCCAGGTTTTTCTGAAATCCACATGCTAATAATTTCTTTTGCAGCAATTCTATTCCATTACGTTTATATACCATAAGTTTTTCAGCTATTCCTTAATTGATGGGCATACCCTCACTTTCCAATTCTTGACCACACAAAAAGTGCTGCTATAAATATTTTTGTACATGTGGGTCCTTTGTCCTTTGAAATATCTCTTTAGGATATAGTCCTAATAGTGGCATTGCTGGGTTAAAGGGTATGCACAGTTTTAGAGTCCTTTGGGCATAGCTCCAAATTGTCTCCAGAATGTTTAAATAAGTTCACAATTCTACCAACAGTTCATTAGGATTTCAGTTTTCCCACATCTTCTCCAATATTCATCATTTTCTTGTTTTGTCATGTTAGCCAATCTGACAGATGAGATGTGGTCCCTCAGAGATGTTTTGATTTGCATTTCTCTAATCTATATTTTTTTAAAGCATTTTTCATATGACTTTAAATAGCTTTAATTTCTTCCTAAGAAAGCTGCCTGTACATATCCTTTGACCATTTTTTCTATTGGGGGATGACTTCTACTCTTACAAATTTAATTTGGTTCTCTAGAGATTTGAGAAATGAGGCCTTTATCAGAGACACTGGCTGTAAACATTGTTTCCCAGCTTTCAGGTTCTTCTGTAATCTTGATTTCATTGGCTTTGTTTGCACAAAACCTTTTTTAATTTAATGTAAATCAAAATAATGTAATCAAATTGCATTTCATAATGTTCTCTTTGTCTTATTTGGTTATAAATTCTTCCCTTCTCCATAGATCTGACAAGTAAATAACTCCTTGCTCTCATAATTTGCTTATCGCCTCACCTTTCATGTCTAAATTGTGTACCTGTGGTTTATGGTGGTAAGATGTTGGTCCATGTCCACTTTCTGCCATGCTGTTTTCTAGTTTTCCCAGGAGTTCTGGTCAAAGAGTGAGTTCTTATCCCAGAAGCTGGAGTCTTTGGGTTTATCAAACAGGAGATTACTATAGTCATTGACTACTTTGTCTTGTGTACCTAAACTACTACCAGTCTATTTCTTAGCCAATACCAAGAAGTTTTGATGACTGCTGCTTTACAATAAAGTTTTAGATCTGGTATGGCTAGGCCACCTTCCATTGCATTTCTTTTCACTAATTCCCTTGATATTCTGGACATTTTGCTCTCCCAGAAGAATTTTGTTATCATTTTATCCAGCTCTATAAGATAACTTTGCTAATTCAATTGGTATGGCACTGAACAAGTAAATTAAGTAGAATTGTCATTTTTATTATATTAGCTCAGCCTATTGTTGAACAACTGTTGTTTTTCTGATTGTTTAAATCTGAATTTATCTGTGTGAAAAGTATTTTATAATTGTGTTCTTATAGTTCCTGGATTTGTCTTGGCAGATAGACTCCCAAATATTTTATATTGTCTATAGTAATTTTAAATGGAATTTATCTTTCTATCTCTTGCTGTTGTGCATTGTTGGTAATATGCAGAAATGACAGTGATTTATGAGGGGTCATTTTATATCCAGCAAATTTACTAAAGTTGGTAATTATTTCAAATAAATTTTAGTTGATTCTCTATGATTCTATTAAGTATATCCTCATATTATCTGCAAAGATCAACAAAGTTTTTAACATAGTTTATATACCAGACTTCTTCTTTATAGATTTCATCCTTAAAATCTTTTGTTGTCACTTCCATCCCTGCCTTTCTTCATTAAGTGTGCTCTTAACAGTCATAAATTATATCTTTGTTGCTTTCTAAGTTGAATTTATTTTTTTTTTCAATTCTGATCTTTCTTGGTTGCTATTATACATTCAACACTGTTGAATAATTTGACCTTGCCTGGTTCTTGTCTTCAGTGACAATGCATGTTCCTAGTTTTCCTGCTACCTTTCTATCTTCTATTTCCATTTCTTCTTTACTGCTTCCTTGTCCTACTTATGTATGTGTGGTTTAGATGGAAGTTCTCTTAAGTTCTATTTTTAGATTTCTCTATGTATAGAATATATATAGAAATCTATTCTCCCTTAGAAGTTTTATATAGCTTCAAAAAACACTTCTTTGTAGGTGGTTCTCAAACCTACATCTTCATACCTGGCTTTACCATGACCTCCAGGTCTGGATCAAACCTGTGTACAATATATCTCCACCTGGATGTC
>JAQQSZ010003772.1:0-14348 GCA_028646595.1 Phalanger gymnotis
GGAATGGGGAGGCTGGTTTGCAGATCTGCTGCTGTGGGGCCTAAATAAATGTTTTGTTGCTTTCTACTTAGAGAATCCCTCATACCTTGCGATTTCGAACTATTGAAACATATACATCATTATATTTGAGATTATAAATTTGGCCTTCCTACTACACCAAGCAAACTACTTTTCAAACTACATTCAACAATGGACCACATGTTTACAATTTTCCAACTGAATGAAACATATAGAGAATACAAGATTTCATTTTGTTTATTGTTTGTGGAATGTAAAAAAAAGCATGTGACTTTGTAGGGCAAAATGCTTCTTTCATACGAAAGCTGTTCTCTAAGAAGCTGTCTAGCACCCCATACCAAAATCATTAGAGTCCTCAAAAGAACAGAAGAAACTATGTTCAGTGATTATCTGATTGTATACATCAGGTGAGAATAAACAACAATGACAACAAAATAGGAAGATATATGCCCACCAAAGGTGCTCACCACAGAGTATCAAGCTCCTGGGTGAGGCTGAAGAGCAATTTGAAAGAGATCTGTAGCCACTCAAAAGATTATGGCCTTAATAGTCACACAGAAAAGACCAGGTGGATAAAGAATGTCTGTCTACTGCACAGATTATCACACACATATGGGTGGATAACCTATAGAATTAATCTATTAGCAGGTATACCCAGGACAGGCAGTACAGAAAGATAAGAGTTGAGCCTATAATTGAAAAAGAGGATAAGAGGAGGATGGATTGCCTACACGAAACTGTAAAATTATTTTAATGATCCTAAGTCTTCCATGGAAACAGAAGCCCATGTTTTTAATATCAACACTCTACCAGTGTTGTACTTCAAGTTTCACTGTCATACATCAAATACAGTCATATAGTGTTTAAAGAATTAAAAATGGAAAGAAGTGGAGCCAAGATGGTGGAGTAAAGGGAAGGACTCACCTGAGCTCTCCCTCAAACACCTCCAAGTACAGCAGCAGAATCCATAAAAAGATGGCGTGAAACAAACTTCTATCCCAAAACAACTTGGAAGGTCGGCAGGAAAGATCTATTGTACCAAGGTGAGAGAGGAGTGCAGTCCAGCACAGGCCGTGCCAGTGTAGACTGGGCCCCAGCAAACCCAGAGCTGGCCTTGGTGTGACTGAATCAGTGGCAGCAGTGGCAGTTTCCAAACCTCTCAGCCCACAGATGCCAAAGACAACTTAGCAGGTCAGTAGGAAAGGTCTCTCATATCTGGGTGAGAGTGGAGTGCAGTCCAGCATAAGGATGCCCCAGCATAGCCCCCAGCAAACCAGGAGCAGGCCTTGGGAACCAGTGAATCAGCAAAGGCAGCAGCAGATGTTTCTGGAGCTCTCAGCTCACAGATGGTAAGTGGGTTGAACAACTGGTCAGAAGGAGATTACAGGGGTCTTTTTGCTAGCACTGGGGCAAAACTCTGTTGTTTAGCTCATACTCAGATCTGGTTGAAGTTTTGGGTTGCAGTCCTGGGGTAAGGAGGGGTATGAGCATAGCAGAGCTTGCAGCAGCAGTGGAAGGAGGGACCCTCCTCATAGTTCCAAGGCAGAAAAAAGTACTTGTGGTCACTCACAGACCAGAGCACAGTCCAGGAGAGGAATAAATACCTCTCCTTAGATCATATTGCCTTGGAAGAACTGAAGATTTACAGCTCACTGCAAGTATCTCTGAAAACAGTTGCACAAAACCCTTACAACTTGGGACAGTGAGCCTTCTACCCTGGAAGCAGAACCCTACTTTAACAAAGAGTTAAAAGTGAACTAAATGAGCAAACAGTAGGGAAAAAAAAAACCTCTGACTATTGAAAGTTACTTTGGTGATAAGGAAGATCAAAACACATATTCAGAAGAAGACAACAAAGTCAAAGCTTCTACATCCAAAGCCCCCAAGAAAAATATGAATTGGTCTCAATTCATATGAAATGGAAAAGTTCACGAAAGATTTTGAAAATCAAGTAAGACAGGTAGAGGAAAAATTGGGAAGAGAAATGAGAGTGATGCAAGAATATCAGGGAAAAAGAGTCAACAGCTTGGTAAAGGGGACACGCACACAACAAAATACTGAAGAAAATAACACCAGGCCAAATGGTAAAAGAGGTCCAAAAAGCCAATAAGAAGAATGCTTTAAAAAGCAGAAGTGGCCCAAATGAAAAAGAAGTCCAAAAGCTCACTGAAGAAAATAATGCCTTAAAAATTAGAATGGAGCAAATGGAAGCTAATACCTTTATGAGAAATCAAAAAACAATAAAGCAAATCCAAACGAATGAAAAAACAGAAGACAATATGAAATATTTCACTAGAAAAACAACTGACTGGAAAATAGATCCAGGAGAGATAATTTAAAAATTACTGGGCTATCTGAAACCCACGAAAGAGCCTAGACATCATCTTTTAAGAAATTAGCAAGTGAAATTGTCCTGATATTCTAGAACCAGAGGGTAAAATAGAAATTGAAAAAATCTACTGATCACTTCCTGAAATGAAAACTGCCAGAAATACTATAGCCAACTTCCAGAGTTCCCAGGTCATGGAGAAAATATTGCAAAAAGCCAGAAAGAAACAATTCAAGTATGATGGAGTCACAGTCAGGATAACACAAGATTTAGCAGTTTCTACATTAAAGGATCAGAGTGCTTGGAATAGAATATTCCAGAGGGCAAATGAGCAAGGATTACAACCAAGAATCAACAACCCAGCAAAACTGAGTATAATCCTGAAGGGAAAAAAATGGATATTCAATGAGATAGAGCATTTTCAAGCATTCTGGATGAAAAGATCAGAGCTGAATAGAAAATCTGACTTTCAAATACAAGGTTCAAGAGAAGCATAAAAAGGTAAACAGGAAAGGGAAATCATAAGGGACTTACTACATTTAAACTGTTTACATTCCTACATGGGAAGATGATATCTGATTAAGGAAGTGAGGAGCGTATAAACAGAGGGCACAGGTGTGAGTTGAGTATGAACGGATGATTTCTAAAAAATAAAATTAAGGGGTGTGACAGGAATGCAATATGAGAAAGAGAAAGGGAGAAGTAGAATGGGGTTAATCATCTCACATAAAAGAGGGACAAAAAAGCTTTTACAATGGAGGGTAAGAAGGGGGATGTGAGTGGGAGTGAACCTTATTCTCATCAGAACTGGCTCAAAGAGGGAATAACATACACACTCAAACGTGCAGAAAAATCTATCTTACTTAACCTATAGAAAAGTAGGAGGGGAATGGGATAAGAGAAGGGGGGATTATAGATGACAGGGAAGTTTAGGCGAGAGGGTAGTCAGAAGCAAAACACTTTTGGGGAAGGACAGGGTGAAAGGAGAGAGAGAATAGAATAAATGGGGGGGGACTGGATCAAGGGTAATACAGTAAGCAATAGTAACTGAAAAAAATTTTGAAACATGTTTCTCTGATAAAGGTCTTATTTCTCAACATAAAGAGGACTGAGTCAAATTTATAAAAATAAAAGCCATTATCCAATTGATAAATGATCAAAAGATATGATTGGTTTTTAGATGAAGTAATCAAAGCTATTTATAGCCATATGAAAAAATACTCTCAGAAAAACCTGGAAAGACTTGCATGAGCTGACACAAAGTGAAATGTACCATGTACAAAGTAACAGCAATACTGTAAGATGATCGGCTGTAAATGGCTCAGTTATTCTTAGCAATACAACTATCTAAGACAACTCTGAAGGACTTATGATGAAAAATGTTATCCAACCCCAGAGAAAGAACTGATGGTGTCTGAATGCAGATTGAAACATGGTTTTTTTAATTTTAAATTTCTTGAGGTTTTTTTTCCATTGTCTATGTTTTCTTTCACAACATGAGTGGTACAGATATGTTTTGCATGACTATACATCTATAACCTATATTGAATTGCTTTTGTTCTCAATAGGGGTAGGTGGTTGGGGAGGCAGAGAATTTTGGACTCAAAGTCTTAAAAATGAATGTTATAAATTGTTTTTATCTGTAACTGGGAAAAATAAAATTCTAAAAAAAAGCTAAAAAAAGAAAAATGAATATAACAGAAAAGGTAATTAATGGAGAAGCCCACAGTGGGTGTGGTCACACTGCAACATAAAGTCAATGAGGAATTTAGAAGAACAGGACTAAAAGAGATCACTATGAAAACATATAAGAAAAAGAGCAGATGGGTTTGTCAAGCAGTAAAGGACAAAGAATCATAGGTGAGTAATCAGAGGGTTCCCTTCAATGTCAAGAAATTGAAGAAGTCTTCCTTTATGTTGGCTGGACTCCCTCTGGTGAATTTTTGAAAAGACATGGATGAGAGTCACATATAATGAAGAAGCATTAATTGGTAGTGATTGGCATCAACAGATTGAATATGTTCAGTTTCCTTTTCTGGCTCATCATTCATATCACATAACTGTAAGTGTTCCCAATGTGGATCATAGTCTTGTCTCTAACCTCCAGCCCAGCCTAAAACCTGCAGGGGAATAACAGAGCAAGAATCCCAAACCAAAAGGGAGACTGAAATTTTGTCACTGAAACTGCAGTTTTCAAACTGGTTGATATTACATTAAAGCTCTAGTGGTAATTTGTAAACTGGCTCAACCATTCTGGAAAGCAATTTTGAAATATGTCCAGGAAGCTATTAAACTGTGCATACCTTTTGTCCCAGAAATTCCAACGAGAAATCAATACTTCAAATAGAGCAAAGAAAGAGGAAAAGGATCCATATGTACAATGCAATGGCAAAGAACTGGAAAACGAAGGGATGCCCATAAATTAAGGAATGGGGGAACAAGTTATGGCATATGAATATGACAGTATACCTATGATGTAAGAAATGATGAGGGGGAGACAGTTTCAGACAAGTCTTAGGAAGATGAGTATGAACTGATTCAGGTGAAGTGGGCAGAAACAGGAGAATAATTTATATAACAAAAAATACTGTCAAGACAACTTTCAAAACTGTAGAAACTTTGATCAATGCAATGACCAACCACAATTCCAGAGTACTAAGGAATGAAATACTGAAACTTTTTTTCTTTTATGGATGCTATGAAGGTGTTTGTTTTGCTAACCCATACATGTTGATAAGAGAGGTTTTGTTTTCTTGCTCTCTCACTAGGGGTGGAAAGGTGGGGAAGGACATGAGAGGAAGGGAAGGCATGCTTTCACTGACTGAAAGTAAAATTTAATTAAAATATTAATGTATCACAATGTTTAGCCATTTCCCTAATCAAAAGGCATCTACTGTTGATAGTTCTTTGCTACTACAAAAGATGCTGCTATAAATATCTTGGCGTATTTGGGATCTTTTATCACTGAACTGACCTCTTTGGATACATATCTAGCAATGGATCTCTGGGTCAAAAGGACAGACATTTTAGTTATTTTCTTAGTATAATTCCAAAATGGTCAGATTAATTCATGGTTCCAAAACAGTATATTAGTGTTTCTATCTTTTATTGTCCAACATTAATGACTACTATCTTTTGTCATCTTTGCCAATTTTCTGGAACCCTGCAGTTTATTTGCATTAACTCATTATTTGTGACGTAGAACACTCTTCCATATGGTTGTAAAGTTTGTAATTCTTCCTTTGAGAAGTTTCTTCTCTTAGACACTCAAACTTCGTCTAAATTCCCTTCTTTCTGTAAGATTCAGTGCAAGCATTATATTCTGCATGAAACCTTTCCTGATCCCCTCAAATCTTAGTGCCCTTCTGCCCAAACTTTGTTGTTGTTCGGTTGTTTCAGTTGTGTCTGATTTTTTGTGATCCTATTTGGGGTTTTCTTGGCAAAGACATGGGAGAAGTTTGCTGTTTCTTTCTCTAGCTCATTTTACAGATGACGAAATTGAAACAAATATGGTTAAGCAATTTACCCAGGGTCACACAGCTAGTAAGTACATGAGACCAGATCTGAAATCAAGAAGATGAGTCTTCCTGACTTCAGGCCCAACATTCTATCTACTGTGCTATCTGGTGGTCCTAACCACTTTGTATTTAAATTACTTTGTATATATTTGTATTTATTAACTTTGTATTTTTGTATGTACTTGTTATCTCTTCTATTAGAATATAAAGTCCTAGCCAGTAGAAATTGCTTCATTCTTTACACTTGTATCCTTACAACCTAACACAGTACCGGGCACATAGTAAGCACTTACAGTAATAAATATTTGAAGGACTAACTGTTGATGCCATTTGATTACTTATCCATTGGATAATGGCTTTTGGCCTTATGTTGTGTTTTCCTATACAGATATCAGACTTGTCAGATATTGATGCAAAATTTTCCCCCAATCACCTGCTTCTCTCCCTACCTGAATTATATTAATTTTGTTTATGCAAAAATTTTCATTGGATCTTATGATCATGGCTTTAAAGCTGGAAGGAATCTTAAGAAGCCAATGAATCCAATGCTTTTAATTTTACAGATGAGGAAAAGAGGATAAGTAATTTACCAGTGTCACACAGTAGGAAGTGTCTGAGAAAGGATTTTCACCCAGGTTTTCCTGACTTCAAATCTAGTGCTCTATCTACTATGAAATTTCACAAAATCAAAATTACACATTTTTATCTTTTGCAATCTTCTTTATCCCCTGTTTAAGAATATTAGGGGGCACTCTAGCCACAGCTATGAAAGGTACTTTTTGGTATGATGTGTGTGTTAGTTCCTTATGCTTCGGATATTTGATCTTATGTTGATCTATAAGTTGGCCTAATCCTAATTTGTGTCAAACTGCTTTCCAGTTTTCCTAGAAATTACACTTCTCAAATAATTTATAATCTCACTGGGGCAGCTAGGTGGTACAGTGGATAGAACACTGATCCTGGAGTCAGGGGGACCTGAGTTCAAATCTGGCCTCAGACATTTACTAGTTGTGTGATCCTAGGCAAGTCACTTAACTCTAATTGCTTCCCCTCAAAAAAATTATAATTTCAGGTTCATATCAAATAATTGAATATTATTTCTGATTCCTTCCTAAATAGGTTATTCTATTCATCTATTCTATTTCTGAACCAGAATCAAGTAGTTTTGTGATTTCTTATTTTTTAAATATAATTTTAGGTTTGAATGCTATTTCTCTTTCATTTCTCTTTGTTGAATGCCTGAAGAATAAAGGATAATGGAACATTATTCATTTTACTAAATCTTTTCCTAGTTCTATGGGATTACAGATTCAGAGCTAAAACAGATTTCAAAGACCAATTAGTCTAATCCCTTAAAGATGAGAAAACTGGGACTCGCAGGTTAAGTGACTCGTCCAAGGTCACTAAACAAGGAGTAGCGGAGATGGGATTTGAACTCAGAACCACTGACTTCATATAAAATGACATATTTATAGTCTAAAGAGAGCTGTTGTGCACATATGAAGTGCACATACACACTACTTTTATAATTTTTAGTTCTTAAGTTGGATCTCTTGTGGCAAACTTTTGGAAGAGAATGGACAAGAGCCTTGCAGACTGTAGCCTGAATGGACGAGAGTTCTGTAGAACAGATGGGCATGGATTGATTGTGATCTACATTGTTTAAACGGAGCTACTAAATTGATGAGATCACATCCATTTGCGTATCTGAGTACTTTTAAGTGATAACCTCACCTGGAAAGGATAATTCTGATATTGATAAGCAATTATACTACTGTCAGTGGTTTGAGACATTCCCGTAGAGCTATTTATACACTTTGGCTTCACTCTTCTTTCACTGGTAGCATATTTACAGTATTATTTATTAGGACTTAAAGGAACAGTGTTAGAATAAGGTTGTTTTGGCTACCTATTTGTACATATGACTTCCCTCTGGAGTTTCCTAGGGATTGAAATATAAACACAGTCTTATTAGCACATTTAAGAAATCAACTGAGACGCTACTGAAAAAATATGTGACTGAAGGAGAATATTAATATCTCTTTGTACTTTCTTGAAATTCTATAATTAAATAATTTTGAGTTTACTTTCAGGCTGTAGTTTCTTAGGGGTTCCCATGGAGTCTAATTTTATTTCCCTAAACTTTATAGAAACCATTAAAACCCTGACCTGAAAACGACTAATCTGACTTACTTATTTATAAGCCAGAACCTCATATAGATTGTTTTACAAAGTGTGAAAGAAAATCAACTGTTTTCCATTTCATTAACAGAATTTCAGAGGAAACTGACTCGAAATGCACATATATGTGGGTGTACATGACCCTTAACAGAAAACGTACTATGAAAGAGAGTCAACATATTATAAGAGTCAACTTGAATGTGAACTACAATTACCTGATCCAGATCATTTAGCAAAAGCTAAATCCTCAAGAGCCGATTAACTATAAAGTTGGGTTTAAGAACATGTCCTACAGGAAACTAGCAAACAAGAAGGGGCATTTATAAAGCACCTACTATGTGCAAGGTAGTCTACTAAGTGCTAGGAATACAATGCTGGGAAATGTCAGAGTTCCTGCCCTCAAGAAACTTACAATAAATGTACAAATAAGTATAAAACAAAATAATTTCATGAGGGCATTAGTGAGGTTCATAAAGTGTTACAGGAAGTTGGAAAAGAAAGGGAATGGATCATTTCTAGGCAGAGTGATGAGGGAAGACTTGAGAAGGTGACATATGAGGTGCTTCTTGAAGGAAGAGAAGGAATTTCAATAGGCAGCGTTATGAAAGAAGTATGCATGAATGGATGTAAGTGAAAGAATGAAGGAAAACACTGGGTTACAGTTCCAACATGGTTAAAATGTGGTTGGTGAAGGGGAAGGTGAAATAAATGTAGAAAGATAAGCTGATATTTTCCTCTTTTTCTTTCTCTTATCTTTAAAAAATAATTTGTTACGCGTTATAGCTCTCTGGGAGGGAGAACGGGGAAAACTATAATGATATAAAAACAAAAGACGTCAATAAAACTTTATTTAAAAATGAAAAAAAGAAATGAAAGGGGATACTATAAATACTTCATGTCACTGTTTATAGCACTTTTGATTTTTAGATGTTGAAAGGAAATTACTTTTAAAAAGTATTTTTTCATTAGATAGATAGAAACAATTTATAGAGAGAAATGACTTAAACTGGTGGCTGACCATCTTACACTGCACCAGTGTAAGAAATCATATGAATGACCCAACTTGACTATCATTGGATTTATAACAAAGTCTGTAGAAAAGTTACTGCTACTAGGTCCCGATATTATTGAAAAACTGAAATCTCTCTTCCTAAGAAAAAAATGCTATATTTTAAAATTTCTAGAGAAAGTTACATGCCACACTTGTTTCATAACATCTTAAAACGATTATTTTACAAAATCACTAGACAACATTTTAAATGAAAAGTCAGACCTAAAGTTAGTGTCTTTAAAATAGACATAAATGATTTCTTCCTCTCTCTCCTCCCAGCTAAGTTTAACATCAAGAACAGAAAGACATCAATAATTCTAGTTTGCCAGAGGCATGGCTATTTCTTTATACTCACTGTCAAGTATCTAATTTAATTTAAAGGTATTAAACTCCATGCTGAGGTCAACAAGCCTTACTTCCTCCAATATTACACTTCAACCAGTGCTCATTAATGTGTCTACTGAATGGATTAGCACATCTGAAGATATATGTACAAAGGAAAAGGGGACAATTTAATGATATCCAATTGTTCATTCGTAATAGGACACACGTTCAAAGCCTCAACTTATTATCATTAATGTGGAATTTATTGAATTCTAGTAAAAAAAAAATACCAATGCAGTAAGCCATTTTTTGTTGAAGGAAATTAGCTACACATTTTTTTATAGTTTTATCTTCTAATGAAGAAAATATATTCTTTTTATGATAAATCACAACAAAATACTTCATAGAATTATGAGATTTTAGATTGCAAGAAGGAATATTATATATCATGTACACCAACACTCTAATTCTACTGATTAGGAATATGAGATCCAAAATGGTTAAATGACTTGTCCAAGAACATACATGTCAGAACCAAAGCCAGGATTTGAATCAGGTCTCTAGTGCCTTTTCTAACTAATCATACTGGCTAGGGTAGAAATATTTGATAATTGTTCCCACATATGCTTTTAAAAAATTTAGATGTCAAAATACCATACATAGTAATACCTGATAGTAAACATACTTTCCTAATCAAATATTACCAACTGGCAATCTCTAGCTTTTGATACTTGTTTATTGTTGTTTAGTTGTTTTGGACCCCCATTTGGGGTTTTCTTGGCAAAGATACTGGAATGGTTTGACAAATCTTTCTCCAGCACATTTTACAGATGAGGAAACTGAGGCAAACAGGGTTAAATGACTTGATCAGGTTCACACAGCAAGTCATAACAGTAAGTCACACAGCAAGTGTCTGAGGCCAGATCTCAACTCACGAAGATGAGTCTTCCTGACTCCAGGCCTGGCACTCTATCCACTGTACCCCCTAGGTGCCCCTTGGTACTTGTTTAGAACTTTCTAATTATAATCTAAATCTCAATCTGACTTTCACTTTGTCTATCAATGTCTGAAGCAAGAACAAATCATAATATTGTCCTATTTCTTAGAAAACCTTTGATAAAGTTTTTAGATTTTAAAAAACAAAACATAAATGGCATAAAGCACCAAGCCTAGAGTCAGAAAGACTTGAGTTTAAATGTGGCCTCAGACACTTGCTGTGAGGCCCTGGGCAAGTCAAGTAACCTCTATTTAACAGCACCTACCTCCAAGGGAAGTAGTGAGGATCACTGGATAATAGTTGCAAAGTGCTTAGCATGGTGCCTCGTATATAGTAAACATGATGTAAATGTTAGTCATTTTAGTATTATATAGTTTTGAGGCTACAAAACCACTTTATATACTTCACTTGATATTTTATACCTTACAGCAACTCAGAGATAGGTACTATAGGTATTATTATTGCTACTTTTACAGTTAAAGAGACTGAAGTTGAATTGAATTGAAACATTAAGTAGCCCATGGCCACACAGTAAATGTTGGAAACGGGACTTGAACTCAGATCTTGGTTGATGCCAAGTCCAGCACACTTACCTCTATACCATGATACTAATGGCCTGGTAATGCTTTTATAACTTTCTAATGAAATTGTTTTAAGAGTTGTGGAAAGTGCCAGGAATGATTTTAATTTATAGTGGTATTGTGGTATATGGGAGACTTAGCTTTTGTTTAGTCTGATATTGTTTATTCGGTAATAATTTTAAATAAACAGAGAAAGGAAAAGGTAAAAAAGAGAAAAGCTAAGTTTGTGTTTAACTTTGGAAATGCTTTTCTAGGTGAATTACAATTAACTTTACCAGTATGACTTTTATCAATAACAAAATTGAAAGGAACTGTGTACTTATCACGATATTTTAAGGCTGTTCTAAGGTTAGTGAAATGACTATGAATGTTTCTTCTTACTATAAGAAACTTTATCTGGGGAAAAAATGTATCACCTCTAACTTCCTTGGTGAGCTTTTCAAAAGAGACAAATCATCCAAATCATTACAAAGAAAACTTTAATTCTAAGATGACAAATTTATTAATAATTTAATTTTTAAAATGGCACAGTTATATTTTTATATGCTGATGTATATAATAAAAAAAACAAAAAAGAGGTAGTCCCTGCCCTTCAGAAGCTTACATGTTAAGGAAGAGTGTTTTGGTCTGGGAAATCAGAGTCACAGAATAAAATATAAACTATTGTTTGGAATTTAAAGCCCCTTTCAACCTCGCACATAATGTCTCCCCTCATACTGAATGTAATCTACTTGAGAGCAAGAACTGTTTAATTTTTGTCTTTTTATTCCCCAGCACACAGGATATAATATGTGTTTAATGAATGTTCGTAGACTGGAAAAAATGTTGATTTTATAGCACTTTTAGCAAAATATTTACTGTTTTAAAATAGTATAGTGAAGTAAAGCCATTATATATTTGTTTTTATGACATATTGCTGGCCATAGCTATATTTTATTTGAAGCTGAGGTTCTGCTCAGGAATTCAACCCCTAATTATAATATTTTTCTTACAGTCAACCATAAATTGCTTTAAAACAGTCCACAATGCAATTTCTAGTAATGTACTGCACTATAAAATGGGAAGTCATATTTAAAAAAAAAAACACAAAACTGGTGCTTTATAAATGTTAATTCTCTAAATACGAATATACAGTATTCCTTTAAGTAGCAATCTGCTTTTACTAAGGTTTATTATTCAATCAAAACAGCAAAAAACACTTACTTTTTTGGTTAAAGAGTCATCGGAATCAGAAGGCATGCGTGTTGAGACATGAAACATTACTTCTACTGTAGAAGTAGCAAAATATGGAGTAGTCAATCCAGTGCTTTTGTTTTTTTGCAATCCTCCCATAAAACCACAGTGATTTGTTAGATTTACCTGTGAGAAAAAAAACAAACAAAAAAGTTTTTAAAATTCCGCAATGTAAAAAAACAAATCAGACATTTAAATTACAAAAATAACATTTTTCAATTATTAAAAAAAGAGTGATACAAAGTCAAAATTCTTCTATTTACAAATTATTTTATTTCTGAGCTGAGGACACTTAATTAGTAGAGACTAATTAGGAGAGAAACCAACTGCTGAGCAATGGTATCCTATGTTGGTGCAATAGGTGTTAATGATAAATTACAAAGGCTTGTGAGAGATCATGGCTAAGAAGTTAAAAAAAAAAGACTGGAAATGGCTTAAGGGTAAAAATTTGTACAGTAATGCCAATTTGATTAAATCATCAATAGGTGTGTGATATTTAATCAGCCCAAAATGATTCCTCAATTTGTGTTACTACTTTGTTCTCGACCAGAGCCGGAAAATAATAATTTAACATTCTACAGTACTTTTTTTCTTAAAGACAAATTATAAATTAATTTGTGCATAAGTTTTAAATAAGAGGACTTAACCACCTGATAAAATGAAGCTAATCTTTCATTTCATAAAGGTACAGACTGAATACTTTTCAAATATCAATAACACTGTGAGGAGTTACATGTAAAAGTCAATAGTTAATGTTGGATAATCTGTATATAATCTAATTTATTTGTGCTAGATTTTATATGATAAATATTTTATAATGTTCAAAGCATATTTGTATACTTTATCACAAGTAATACAATAATACTAGGAGATACGTATAATTGTCTCTGTTTAACAGACAAGGAACTAGGCACAGAAAATTAATTCATCTGCCCAAGATCACACAGGTGGTACAATTCCACTTGCAACTGAACACATACATACTTAAAATACCTACTATGTGCAAGTGTGAGAAAGCTGGGAAGAGACCCAACTCTATTGACACTCCAAACAATTGCTGTTTTGACAGCTGAGACTCAGAGCAGAAGCAACAGGATGACTGAAAGTGGTTTTAGTATTAGTCCCCAGAAGTCCCCCCAGGTTTTAGAGGCTTAATCCCCAGAAGAACTTTCTAGTAACATAAAGGAAAAAAGTATCATAACAAGGAAGAACAACACATCTTTTGTTCCTATAAGAAATCAAACAAGAATCTAAAATCCTTTATAAGATGTTAAATTTAAAACTAATACCTCCCAACCAAGACCAGCTACAAAATCCTCATATGCCTGACTTCCTCCAGTATTAGTGAGAATGGAGTGCTTATCTTCTTGTCCCTCGGCCACATAAAATACAGCAATCTTGTGCGTCTCTCGGCTGTAGGAATAAAAGATCACATTATTTATTTAAAAAGTATATATGCCTATGCAACTTATAAACAATCACTAGGTCCTGGGACTGCCACAAAGATGAAGACTTTATCACTGCCTTCAAGGAGCTTGTAATTTGGTAGTTAAGAAAAGATATATTAGACCATCTAATTTATGTACTTGAAGAGAGGCTCTTGATCCTGACCAAGGAATTTCCTGGTTGGATCAAATTGGCTTGATAAATCTGAAACAAACTACCCTGGCAGTATTGTTTTACTGTTAGACCATCAAACAAAGAGAGACAATGGATAACAACAGCAGGAGCTTAATCAATTTAAATTGAGATGGATAATAAAGGGGATTTCTTTCCCTTCTTCACAATACCTAGAGAGGGAAAAAAAATCAGAGAAATAAAACAGCCCAAACAAGTCACTATTATTAGTTTTAATGTTGGTAATTCATCGTTAATAATAAATCGTTATTGCTACCTTTCTTTTTCAAATTTTAAATTCTTAATTTAAACATCAAAAGAAAAAGCATTTCAAATTAGTACCACTTAAAAGGATTATATTTGAAACCATGAATCTCCATATCATTTCACTTTTTTTTAAATTTATTTTTAATATGTTTAGTTTTCAGCATTGATTTTCACAGGCATTTGAATTGCAAATTTTCTCCCCATTTCCACCCCCCCCACTCCAAGATGGCGT
>JAQQSZ010003773.1:0-14348 GCA_028646595.1 Phalanger gymnotis
CCTCCTCAAAAAGATCCCCAAAAGAAAACTCCTAGAAATATTGTCACCAAATTCCAGAGCTCCCAGAAGAAGGAGAAAATACTGCAAGCAGCCAGAAAGAAACAATTTGAGTATTGTGGAAATACAATCAGAATAACCCAAGATCTAGCAGCTTCTACATTAAGAGATCGAAGGGCTTGGAATACAATATTCTGGAGGTCAATGGAGCTAGGATTAAAACCAAGAATCACCTACCCAGCAAAACTGAGCATCATGGTCCAAGGCAAAATATGGACTTTCAATAAAATAGAGTATTTTCAAGCTTTCTCTGTGAAAAGACCAGAGCTGAATAGAAAATTTGACTTTCAAACACAAGAATCAAGAGAAGCATGAAAAGGTAAACAAGAAAGAGAAACCACAAGGGACTTAATAAAGTTGAACTGTTCTGTTTACATTCCTACATGGACAGATGGTATGTATAATTCATGAGACCTCAGTATCAGGATAGCTGAAGGGAATATGTATGTATGTATATGTGTGTGTGTGTGTGTGTGTGTGTGTGTGTGTGTGTGTGTGTGTGTGTGTGTGTGTGTCTCACAGAGGGCACAGGGTGAGTTGAATATGAAGGGATGATATCTAAAAAAATAAAATCAAATTAAGGGATGAGAGAAGAATATATTGAAAGAGGGAGAAAGGGAGAGCTATAATGGGGTAAATTATCTCGCATAAAAGTGGCAAGAAAAATCAGTTCTTTTGGGAGGGAAGAGGGGGCAGGTGAGGGGGAATGTGTGAATCTTGCTCTCGTGGATTTGACCTGAGGAGGGAATAACATACACACTCAATTGGGTATCTTACCCCACAGGAAAGAAGGAGGAAGGAGATAAAAAAGGGGGGGACGATAGAATGGAGGGCAGATGGGGGAGGAGGTAATCAAAAGCAAACACTTTTGAAAAGGGACAGGGTAAAGGGAGAAAATTGGATAAAGGGGGATAGGATAGGAAGAAGCAAAATATAGTTAGTCTTTTACAACATGAGTATTGTGGAAGAGTTTTGTATAATGATATACATGTGGCCTATGTTGAATTGCTTGCCTTCTTAGGGAGGGTTGGTAGAGAGGGAAGAGAATTTGGAAGTCAAGGTTTCAAAAGCAGATGTTCAAAAAAAAAAGTTTCTGCATGCAACTAGGAAATAAGCTATACAGGCAATGGGGCACAGAAATCTATCTTGCCCTACAAGAAAGTAAGGGAAAAAGGGATGGGGGGAGTGGGGTGACAGAAGGGAGAGCTAACTGGGGAATGGGGCAATCAGAATATATGCTATCTTCGAGTGGGGGGGGAGGTAGAAATGGGGAAAAAATTTGTAATTCAAACTCTTGTGAAAATTAATGCTGAAAACTAAAATATTAAAAAAATAAATAATGAAAACATCTTCCTTTTTCAAAGTGAACATTGCAGAATTAGAAAGAATGATCCTGGCCCCCAGGGTTTGGAGAAGACACCTGCCTCCATTTCTGTCCAAGGTGGAGGGGGTATAGGAGGTACAGGAGGCTCCTAGGTATAGGAGGTATAGGAGGTCCCAGGCTCGGGGCTCGGGCCTGCGATGAGGGTTCGGGCCTGGGACAAGGGCCTGGAATGAGGGTTCAGACCTGGGATGAGGGCCCAGGTCTGGGATGAGGGCCTGGGACGCTGCAGACAGTTTCTGACTTTTTCTATTTTGTTGATTTAAAAAAAAATTCTTCTTCTTTTTCTTTAAAATTTTTTTTGTTCTATGGGCTAGTTCTCTGGGAGGGGAGAGAGGAAAGAATATAGGTGAAATTCAGGCAATCCATTTTGCTCTTTTTCTTAATGAAACATTAAGGAATGAACATACAAGCTGAGTAATATCGATCCCCTCTGAATGGGAGTTTCACTGTACCACTCGTTATGATTTTTATACAGCAAGGACAGTGACCTAGTTGGTTAAGGAAGGAGTGTAATGGATTAATGATGCATTCAATCGAGCAGATGAGGTGCCTGTGCCTGACTGGGGGGGCCTTGGCTGATCACAAGCTCACCGACTCCCCCGAGTGACATACCCCAAAACCAAATGCTCCCATCGCTCTCTCCTGTTTCCTCAGCAGCAAGGTTGGCAATGATGATAAAACAAGGGCCTCGTCTGCCAAATGCCAACAGTGGCCAAAGAGTCTCACCATCACTTGACATGCCAGGAGAGAGTCCGGTGTCCCCTTCAGGGAGCGGTCAGGACAAAGCCGCCACTAACAGGACTGACTTCAAGGCAGGGGACAAACTACCTGACCTCACTGCTTCCCGGTCAGCCCCATGAGCAGGAGGCCACGCATGCTCCCTCCTTTTGGGCCACGAGAACATTTTCTCACAGGCACTAAGACGAGCTTCTTGAAGGAAAGGTGAAAACAAACTCAAGTCCACGGAGCAGGTTTTCTGCCTTAAAGGAAAGGAAACTAGCAGACATCCTATGGCTGTGGTGATTGATGGTCATTAAAAGGTGGCCCCGGAAATGTCAGAGGAGCTTGCCAGTGGCAGCTACTGCTCTCTACACCGGGCCCTGCCCTCACCATTTGTCTGCTTCCCATATGTATGTCCTTCAGTGCATGGAGCGGGTCACAGGGAGTGAGAGGCTGCAGGATATGAGCAGAGATGCCATCGTGGAAGGGTCTGAAAGGAAGCAGTGCACACGGCTCTTGGGCAGCAAGAGGGATGAAAGGTGGGCAGCGCATGTGCCAGTGGGGAAAGCACCAGGGCGGTGGAAGGGAGAAAGGGGCTTCGAGAGGGACGGGCTTGGATGATGGTCACATCACCAGCCGTGATGAAATCTGCCTCTGATGGAAGCACATTCTCACAGTGTTTTAAGAGGCTAAGTCCTTTTCTAAAAAACCTATGTCCTACAAACTCCAAATGCAAATTAAACAAAAACCTCTGAAATTATACATAAATTTTGCTCTCCAGAGCCTTGCTGGGACTCTTGGGGCAATCAAGCAGAATCGCCTGCCTGAAACCTGCTGCTCCCGGTAATCAATACTGAACCCTGCAGTGTGCTGGCCACACGGTGAGCAGCCCCAGAAGCTTCAAGGCCAGTCAGGAAACATTCAATCTGGTGTTCTCCTGTGTGCCCGGCCACATTTCTGGCTCCCTTATGCCCTACATGGAAAACTGCAGGAGTGTCTATCGGCAGAGCACAAGGACCTGGATATGGGGGCTTGGGCTTCAATCTACGTGAGATTCATCAACAAGGAGGTTATTGTTTTCTTTTCAACTTGAGGGGGAGGGAAGTGGGAGATGGAAGAGAAAAAAACGGCCATTAATTTAAAAAGAAAAAAAAAACAATCGAGAGAGAGTGATCTCCCTTTGTCTGATGGCTATTCAGAGAAAACCAGAGAAAACACTAATGGGAAAAACCCATAAACAGGAATTATTCTAGAGGCTTGAAGGAACCAGGAAGAGAGAAGCATCTCTGATTTCTCAGCTGGGAGGCTGGGGTCCTGAGTGGCTTGTGTGATGCAGCTGAGTTCTTTGATGACTGAGCCAGCATCCTTCTCCTCCACTAATCAGGTCGCTCTCCTCTCCCTGTGTAAAGAACTGACTTCTGCACCTACAGGGGGTGAATAATTGGCAAATGGTCAAAGAACATGAACAAGCCGTTTCTGGAAGAAAGATCCTGGATGATGGTGGCTCTGTGCCCCAAATCACCAGTAATTTTGGGCTGCCACTGCACATCTAGGAGACTGTCAGTCCATAAAAAAGGAAAATGACCAATACTGGAGGGACTGTGGAAAACAGGTACGTGAATACGCTGGTGGAGCTGTAAACTGGTGCAGGCATCAACTAGAGAATATAGAAACAAATTCTGGAATATTAATGGAACAGAATAGGACTGAACTCTAAGAAAAGACAGAACAGATGGCTTCCGAGGAACCTGGGAAGAGCTGCATAAACTGTTGCAGAGTGAAGACAGCAGAACCAGGGGAATTATTTATACTACAACAATGTAATAAAGACAAACAACTTTGAAAGATTTAAGAATTCTGCTCAACACAATGATCGGCTCTGATTCTAGAGGACAGATGAAGCATGCTCCCCACATCCTGACAAACATGATGAACTCAAGGGTGCAGTATGAGACAGATGTATTTTTTAGACATGGCCAATGCGGGAATTTGTTTTTCTAAAATATCTTTACTTGTTACAAGGATTTTGTTTTTCTTTCTTTTTCTTTAGTGGTGGGAGAGAGAGAAAATAAATGAACAATTAAAAAACAAAGAGGTGTGGAAGGCAATTGTCCAAACCATGTTCTAATCTAGGCTGAGTAAAGGAGGAAACAAAGCTACATTCTTTTAGAAGTCTTACTATGTGTACCAGGCACTAAAAGAACAAGGAGAGAATTTGTGGAGGCAAAGCCCAAGAAAGGGGATTGGATCTCAGAGTTTAAGGAAGGAAGGAGGAAAATAGGAGGAAAGAGACCAAAATGGAATGGCTATTTCTTAGAGTGGAGTGCCACAGATGAAAATCATTCAAAGAGGTGAGATGATGGAAAGAGGCTGAAGGGGGTGAGGCAGCTACAGGCTTTTCTGTGACAGACAAGGGAATCATTTTGAAAAAAGAAAGAACACGAGTTGGACCAAGGAATCTGGGCTTGGGCTGAGTGAGGGAGCAGGTTGCCTCTGGGAGAGGTCTGTAACCAGATTGCCGAATGCAAAACAAACTCTGAGAACCTGGGGCACACCAAAAAATAGAAGCAAATCTGACGGAGGGAAAGAAATTTAATTATAACTGTGAATGCTAATTGACTAACCTTGCCAACAAAACCGAAGTGAAAAGCAGAACAGATCACAGAACGGAGCCCAAAAGTTTGTTGCATACGAGAAACACGTCACCTAAGAGGGGCTGCGGGATCCACAGGGGAAACACGAGACCAAGAGTCAGAGGCCTTGGGTTCAAATCTCACCCCAGCCATTGACAACCTGAGCCTTGTCACAACTTCCCTGAGCCTTGGTTTCTTCATGTGTGAAATGCAGGGATTGGACTAGATGTCCTCTAATCTTTCTTCCAGAAAGTATCATGTTTCAGGCAAATTAAAAAAAAAAAAAGCAAGAGTCGCCATCATCCTTTCAGAGAAGGCTTCCATAAACACACGTGAGGTAAAGAGAGACAACAGGAACACCACAGGATGCTTTAAGGCTCTACAGATAATGAAATCCTATCAGTATTAACTATGTCTGTGCCCAGAGCCAGGCACTGGAAAAGTGAAAGGCAGAGCAGCCAATAACCAGAGGCCACTGTCACATTTCTCTTTCAGAAACCAATAGACAGAACAGAAAGAGAAAGAAGGAAACTGGAGACCTGACAGAGGGCTGGAAGAGCCAGAGCTGAGCGCCCAGGACCGGAAGGCTCTGAAAGTCAGCATTAAAGACCAGGTTCATTCTTGGGCGTCACCAGTTATCTTTGCTAACAAAGGCACCGCGCTGGGGCCTCAAGAACCCAAAGCAAGGCAAGAAAATCACAGCACGTTTATAGGTCATGATGCCGTGCTACTGTAAGAACAGTCTTCAGTGAAGGAAATGTGAACAAAAGGCAGAAAAGTGAGTGGAGATGGAGTGATCCAACAACAAATAATTAAGTTAAAGCAAGTGAAACCAGGCGGACGACAGGCAGCTCCAGCAGTTCTTGGGGAAGGCTTCTCTCCCTGTTTTAAACATAGGTTAAAAAAGAGAGGACTCACAACCCAGGCATGCAGGCAGTTTAAAAACTAGGCAATTAACAAATGACAATTCCATAACAAGAACAAAAGAAGAGGTTCTGAAGATCAAACACTGATTACTCCATCAGCAGGAGGAACTCGAGAGCAAAGAGCAAACTGGTGACTCGGGAGATGAGAGCTGGCGAGTCCTTAGCTGAGGAAGCGATCCCGGGGGGGGGGGCAGGGGATGCCCCCCCACTGCTGCCGTGCTGCCTCTAAGACACTACAAACACCAGACGAGGCACCTGCCCTCTGACAGCCCGGGCTCCTCCTCCTCTCGCCTCTGCTGCTTCCCTAGGGCTCCACAGCCATAGATTTATTTTGAGAATCCACCACAATTCACCAGTGATGGTTCTACCAGAAGGCAGAGCCTGTAAGAGTGACAGGTGACTCCAAAGGCTCATGGGAGATGACAGAAGACACAAAGAAGGAGATGGACAAGGAAGCTTACCGTGAAACTGTTGTTGACATTTTTGGTACTAGATTCAGCCACGCTCGCGTCAGTTAGATCCACTTCATCAAAAATGATCGACTGGAAAGAAAAAAGACAGAAGTCCTGAGTTCTAACACCTAACAAGCCAGGTGTACCCTATGTTTTTCTCATCAAAAGGACACAACTCACACGAACGATTCCAGGAATGCTCTGGGGCCACCGAGGCACTTCCCCCAGGGGCTACTAACAGCCAAGTCACCAGGCTTGTCACGGAGAAAACTGAGAGCCGGTCGAGAGCGGTGGTGGCCGAGGAGATGCCCTGCTATTTTCTAAATGTACCTCAATTAAATTCAAAGACAAAGGGACCCCCGCCCCCCACCCTGGCCGCAGGCTGACTCAGAAATCAGCGCTCTCTGGTGTACTGTATTCTTAGCTATCTTGTTAAGCGTTTCCAGCGCACTGCCATGAGTTTGGCACCTCTGGTCTAGACGACCTTGAGGGTCCCTTCCAACTTTAAATGCATATGAATTTTAGGTTCTGATTTGTCAAACAGAGCCAGCTTTTCAAAGGTCTCTGCTCAATTCGGTGACATCTGAGCCTGGGAAGATGGAGGCAAAGAAACGAGTGCAGCATCCAACTGCAGCACGGCTCTTTCTCAGTTCAGTTATTAAGCATCAGTGACCCTTGAGCTCTGTTCGGCTCTCCTCCCTCAGAAATCCTCACCAGTCACTGGGGGCCAAAGCTCCCCTGCCCCCGCCAGCTTCCATCAAAAACAAGGCTCCTAGGCGAAGCGCCCTGGCACTGCTGCTCCATGCTGTGACTTAGCCCGCAACAGAAGAAAATGCAGAAAATCAGTCTGCAAAAAGGAGCCCAACTGAAACCGTATTAACAGGCCAGAACACTTACTGGAACCTAATAAGGTGGAACCGGCTGGGGACAAATGGAAAGGCTCAGGCTTGGACTTGCCCGTCCAGAAGCGGGGCAGAGTCATGGCTAGAGGCAGAGGTTTGCTGGGTCCTTTGAGCTTGCTACGAGCTGCTGCACACATGTGCCATTAACAGACTGGAGTGGTGCTGGGGCAGGACGGTGAGTCAGTCTTGCTAGATTCTCCTTTTGTCGGAAGCCCATACTCGATTTGGAAGACGCTCCACAGACCATAAGGCATGCTACCAATGCCACTGGCTGTGCTTATTGCTATGACTATGACCACAGCCGCCACCATTCTCATCCGAAGAGCGTCCAGAGCCCAGAAGCCAGGACTCGGGCCCCTGAAAGCCTGCCATGGCAAGACTGCTGAAGGAATGGGGGTGTTCAGCCAGGAGAAGAAGAGGCTTGGGGTGCAGGAGGCCCGTTTTAAGTATCTGAACGGGGAGGAGACTGGCTCTGTCTGGCTGCAGAGGTTGGAACTAGGAGTGATGGGAGGATGTGGCTCCTTTAGCTTCTGTGGAAGGAAAGGCTTTGTGCCCAACAGAGCAATTCCAAAGGGGAAGAAGCCCCCTCCCAGGAGCCTTGAAGCAACATGTATGTGGCAGAAGGATCCCTGTTTGGGTGTGGCCTCCCAAGACCTGGCCCAGCACAGCCTGCATTGCTGGGCTACGCAGGCCCTATGGGAGCAGGTCCCTGTGGGCCAAGACGTCACAGTCCACCCTGGAAGAGAAACCAAGGCCTTGCACCGTGAGGACAGAGGATGAAACATGGCAGAGGCCCAGGAGAGGAAGGAAAAAAGCCCTCACAAGAGCCCTGTTCAATGTCGACAGAGACGTAGCTTGGCTTTTCTCATGGCTTCCTTCTTCTGGCCCAAGGCCCTTATCAAGGGAGGGGGCAACAGGGGGCTGAACAAGCCTTTCTTCTACCCTTCCAAGCAGCTGCTGGAACCAAAGAGAGAGCCCTTTCTAGTATACCCCTCTACCCATCCTCTGGCACACACACACACACGTACGCACACACACACACACACACAAAACCGCACAGGTACACACAACTCACACGTAAACACACACATGCACAAACAGGCACAAGTACACACACATGTGCACACATATACATATGCACAGGCACACAGGTGGGCATACACAGGCATACAAGCATGCACACATACAGGCACACATCCACACACAGAGGCACACACACACACAGGTACACATGCACACACAGACACATACGCACGTACACACACAGAGGCACAATACACACAGTCACACAGGTACGCACACACATAAGCACATACACATGCTCACAGGCACGCAACACACACGCACAGGTACACACAACACACGCACACACAGGCACACACAGGCGCACACACACAAACGCACAGGTACATACAACACACATGCACAGGCACACAAACACAAGCACACACGCATGCACACACAGGCGCACATACATGTGCACAGGCACACAGGCAGGTACACATACAGGCACACAGGCGCGCACACACACATGCACAGGTACACACAACACACGCACAGGTACATACAACACACACATGCACAGGCACACGAACACAAGCACACATGCATGCACACACAGGCGCACATACATGTGCACAGGCAGGTACACATACAGGTACACACAGGCACAGAGGCATGCACACACACACAGAGGCACACATACATACGCACACACACGCACACAGGCAGGCGGTGAATAATGGCACAGGAATCCTGAGTCTCGTCATAAATGCTGACGGCCCAGGGCACCGAGTCTAAAGAACCCACAAGAAGCTGGTGATCCTCAGCATTTTTTTTACAAATGCTAAATGTCCTGGTGTTTGGTGGCTCTGTGACGCTATTTTCTCTTTTCTCTTTGCAAAAGGAAGTGTGACATTTAACAAAAAAATGTAAATGAATGACAAGCCCACCTTGAGGTCATCTTTGAGATCGCGGCCCAAGCCCCTCATTGGGAATGACTGCCACCTGCCTGCTGGGGGGCAGAGGGGGCTCCCCCGCCTCACTCCCACGCTCAGACTGAGCCCCATGCCCGCTCTGCCTGCCGGGGAGGTGTGAGGGCACTCCCTCGCTGCACTGTAGCATTCACACTGTGGATATCACTGAGCCCCATGCCCACTCTGCCGCTGTCTCCTCACCTTGGCGGTTTTTGCGTAATACAGGGTCCGTCCTCGTAGTTTGAAGTACCTTCTCTTCCAGCGCTGGAAGGAACTCGTCTGCTTCATCAACATCCCCTCTCTTATGATTGTCTAGAAGCAGAAAAAACAAACGCCCGTTACCAAGGACCCTGTTAACCCCTTCCCTCCACAACCCACCCAGAAAGAACATCAAAGCGGGAACGAGGGTTTGGCTCCAAAGAAAACCAGGGACCCTCTCCCTTTTGTTCACCTTCAGGCCAGGACAGAAGGAATGTGGCACATGGGGGCAGAACCCGGGTGGACTCTACCAAGATGCTGGATGAAAGGAGATGCCTGAAAAGCCCATACCCAACATCGTGGCCTGACAAGGTGGAGCCTAGTGGTGAGTCCAAGTTGGAGGGTCTGTCTGCAGGTCACTGCCCCCCGCCCCCACCGCCGAGGGATGATGCATCCTGCCCCCCACCCTGCACGAGCAGCCAGCATTTGGGGCTCTCCGGCTCTGCTTGGCCCGTCTCTGGCTGGCTACCACGTCCCAGGGCTGTGCTCCATCCACTGCTCCAGACCTGCTCAGATACGTCTCCTCAACCCCCTCCCCAATGCTCCTTCATATGCTGGGTACACAGCACGGAAAGATGAGCCTTGTTTAGGTCCATCCATAATCTCCCTTCATCTTGTGAATCCCATTAGGCCCAACAAAGGCAGGCATCCAGAATGGACAGAGGATGTGCCTGTGTTGGTAAGCAAAATGGCCTTTGTTTTGTTTAAGTCAATGTATTTCATTGAGCCTTACTAGGTGCTAAGCCCCAGGCCCAAACCCCTATTAGGTGTAAATCCTATGCAGGTGTGGATTGGCAACTAAGGTGGGGCCCAAGGTGGGGCTAACTCCAGGGAGGGCCTAGTTTACATGTCTGGGACAGCAGAGGCTCTTAGACCATGTGGGTTTAAGTCGCCTCTTTGTGACGATTTTAGGTCGTGTGGGTGAGTTGCATATGTGACTCACTCCTGACGCTGACAAAGATATAAAACCAGCGCTTGCCCTCCTCTTCCTTGGAGCTCATTCCCGAAGCAGTGGTGGTGCGTGTGACTCTGGGCCAGCCCTTGTTCTGAGCTGCAGGGCTGAAGCTAGATGTTGGTAACTATGAATTGTATTGGGTCTGTCTGTCGATGTTTGTAATTTGCTTGTATTTTGCTCTGAAGTTCAGGGTGCTGGCTTTTTCCCCTGAACTAAGTGAATGATATTTGTATGCTGAATTAAAGTAAGCTTGCCAACTCCTTCACCTTGCTTTCCTTATTAAGGCAGATCAAAAGAACCTGTACTTTGGCGGGTGCTGGCAGCTTTCTGGGAGCTGGTTGTTGATGGATCTTGCACCCCCACAGAAGCTGCTACCCGGATTGTGGAAACAGTGCCTAAGGGGTCCAGCCCCACCACCAGTCTCAGCAGAACCCCGACTCCTAAAAGGGAGACCCCAGAGAAGCTCATTAAGTCAGCTTCTATCTACCAATGACCAATGTCTTGTGCTCATTGTACCCCAGGAGCCTGGGGTCCCCAGAGGTTTTGAATCGTAATGTGAGAGAACCATCCAGGGACTCCAAAAGGACCAGAACCTCCTCAAGCAACGAGCAGGACGGACCAGGCAGCTCTTCCATCACACTGACTCACAGAGGCTGGCATCCTGGGCATGAAAAATCCGGAAAACAACCCACCAGAAATGCTCCAGTCAGAAAGGCTCTAGTCATCCAAAAGCTGGAGGTCAGGTGATAAAAGCCCCTTTCAAGACCAGAGCTAACTTCCCCCAAGGGCTTAAAAGTCTGCAAAGCACCTGCCACTCTTATCCTCCCAAAAATCCTCAGAGACAAGGCAAATTTTAGCCCCACTTCACAGATGAGGAAACTATGAGTAGAAGAGGCCAAGTGACTTACCTAGGGTCACACAGCTAACAAGCATCTGGGTCAGGATTTCAACTCAGGTCTTTCTGCACTCTATCTACTGTGCCCCCCACTGGAAACTAAGGAGTGTGTGTCGCTCTAATTACATCTGCCTCTGTGTCACTACCAACTTGAAAGCATTTCTTTACCAAGGTCTGGAGCTGCCTCACCCGGACCAGCTCCTGCCCAGGCCCTGTCATTCTCCAGTCACTAACCTGCAGCAGGAGCGTGTGTGTGTGTAGGGGGCTTCTCCCTTCCCCAGAGGGCTGAAGTCACCAAGCAAGAAGCAGCCTCCCTCCAGCCCCTGGTGTCCTTCCCTGCACACCCACAAACTGGCCTAGTTCTGTCTGCTCTTTCCCCCAAAGCAAAGCCTTTGGTCCATGGGCTCTTCTGACAACACTGCAACCTCCCTGCCTTCTGGATCTGAGCCTGGGGTGTCCCCTAATCCTGCTGGGGGCCCTCACTGGGGATGCTGCCAGCATCCCCCCAAGTGAGCATCAATACTCCTTAAAAGACAGAGTGGGAGGGGGGCCTGGGTCTCCAGGTGGGGCTGAAAAAGATGGGGCTGGGGAGGCCCCTGGGTCAAAAGGGAAACTCCTCCCAGACCAGGACAGCATCAGGCCAACAAGGAATCCTCTCCTTCCCCTGGAAGCTTGGGCTGCTATTCTTCCAGGCCCTGCCCAAGGGCCAGAAAACAAGAGTCCTGAGGGGGCTCCTCCAATGAGCAAGGAAGAAATAGCCTGGGAAATATTCTCTGGACAGTGGGCCTGGCTCCAAGGCCGACAGAACCCCTCACTGTTCAGCCAAAGGAAAGAAACAGAAACGCAAGGCCAAGTCAGACAGGAAGTGCTGGGCTCAGATCCCAGGAGCCCAGGATGGACAAGCACAGGCTGGGAAAAGGAGGTTGGCCTTTCACTGGGAACTACATGCAAATGCAGCACACGGGTGCAGTAAGTGGGCATCTTCCTTCCCCTTCCTCCCAGGTCAGTCTGGTGAGCTCCCTGTGCCCCAGAGGCCTCCTAACGGGACAGGACACCTCCTGAATTCTGCAGGGCTGGCTCCAGTCTCTCTCTCTCTTTCTCTCTCTCTCTGTCTCTCTCTCTCTCTCACACACACACACACACACACACACACACACACACACACACACACACACACACACACACGCACGTGTGTGCGCTCCTTTAAAGCAAAGTGTTTTTTAAAACAACAAAAAGAAATCCTCCTGCCCTCCCCCAAAACAATAAAGACACACATTTCAGACAGAAAAGCAAATAGAAATACTAACCCAAAGGAATCCTTCCTCTCCCTCCTCCCCTTCCCTCTTCCTTTCTCTCTCTCTCCCCACTCTCTGCCCCTTCTTCTCTCTCCCCCTACCCTCCTCCTTCTGTCTCTGTCTCTCCTCTTTCCTCTCTCTCCCCCCTTCTCTCTCTCTTCCTCCCCTCTTTTTCTTTCTCCCTCTTCCTCTTCCTCTGTCTGTCTCCCCCCTCCCTTTTCTCTCTCCTTTCACCCCCTTGCCCCCCACCCCCACCCCTAGACAGTGAAAGAGAGAGCGCCCAACCCCAGGGCTGCCCAAAGCGAGCTGCTGTTCTATTTTTAGCCATCTCAGTCTCTGAGCAGCATCCGGCGGTTTCAGCCGCAAAGGCCAGGGAGAAGATAACAACCGGCGGTTTTCTGCAGTTCTTCTCACAGACAAATTTAAGTTTCTGTCAATTCACCTCCTAGATTTATTAGAGTAAGTAGAAGAATTCAATTTAGAAGGAGGAGCCCAGTCATTTCTTAACAAAGACCCCCAGGGAATGAGCTAAGTATAGTCAAGAAAACCAAAGTGCAGAGGCCGGTGGCAGTGTCCAGTCTAAGGCCTGCAAAATCCCTCCAAAGGTTCCTCAGCCTGGCTGCATTCTGACCTTCGACCTCCACGCGGCCACCGGCGTCCCTGCCAGCACACATTGGCATGGGAGGGGGTGGTGAGTGGGGGTGAGGCACTCAGGAGCAAAGCACCCGCTCCCACCACCCATGGCCAGAATGGCCTGGAGAGTGGCTGCCAACCTTGGGACCCTGGGAGGGATTCTTGCAAAGGGAATGATGTCTTACACATGGGTCATCTTCCAAATGTGTGTTTATGTCATGACTAAGCGAATATAAATCAGTTAAAAACATGAATTAATTGGGTCATTTTCATCTTCTGTTTTCTCAATCAATTGAAAATAATAAACTATCATGTGGGAAGGAAAGAAGCTCTTTTGTATTAGGAAGGGTCCTCGGCCTCCCTGAGCCTGAGGCCACACTAGTGCATGGGAGGCTGGGCAGTGCCCACGGCTGATCCAGAGGAGAAGGTAAAAGGTCAGCTTGTTTACTCTTAGTGGCAAAGACACCACCCCGATAAGCTGGCACCCCTGTGACTCACTAGACTGCTTGGCACCCAGAGCTGGAAGGGGCTTCAGAGGTCATCTCCTCAGCCCCAGGAAGGGGAAGTGATTGACCCAAGGAGAAGAAGCAGCTAAGCTAAGCAGCTAAGAAGAGATTCGAACTCAGCTTCTCTGATGGCAGAGCCAGGGCTCTGGACACTTTGTGATGCCTCTCCTGGGCCCCCTGGGCCCCATCTGTGGGCGCCTCACCCCCACACTCCCCACTGTGGTAACTACTTGGTACGTGTCTCTACTCCTCAGTTGGATTGGGCCAAATAGTTTCTGTCTATGCTTGTATACCCCATTAGAACAGAAGCTTCCTGTGGGTGAGGACTGCCTGCCTCCCCAGACCGGGGCGGGCGTGTGGTTCACAGCAGTATGGAGAAATACCTGGGGACAGATTCACTGATTCTGCCTCTCGTACCCTCTACATAGAAGAAGCTTAATAAATGCAAAGCCCTTTGGCCAATGAGGACAGAAAGGGGTAAAGGACCAGAAGAAGCTCTATTTAAAATAAAATAAAACCATTAAGAAATTGTCGGCCTCACCATATACCAAAATAAAATCAAAATGGGTACATGATTTAGGAATAAAGGCTGACACTACAAGAAATTTGGGAAAGCAAGGAATAGTTTACCTATCAGATTTATGGAAAAGCAAAGAATTCATGACACAACAAGAGATAGAGAGCATTACAAAACGCAAAATGGATAATTTTGATTATGTTAAATTGAAATGTTTTTATATTAAAAAAGCCAATGCA
>JAQQSZ010003774.1:0-14347 GCA_028646595.1 Phalanger gymnotis
CCAATGACTTCAGAGAGAGGATGTCCTTTCGTTTCAATTGACTCTAACCATGAGAGGACAGGACTAGAGCAGCCCCTAGCATGATCAGCCAGAGGAAGCGGAGGGAGAAAAGAGCCTGGAAAGTATCCCAAGACTCTCTATGACCTTTCCAGGGTCCCAGATGGGCAGGTTTTTGTTATTGGTGTCAGAACCACCAAAGCAGAGTTTTCTTTACAAAACAACTAAATATATCTGGGGACACAGCGGGCGGCATTTAAAAATGGTGTCCCCCCTACTGCTAAGTACTCAGAGACCTTTCAAACGAGGTAACAATGTATCAGAAAGAATGCTGGGGTGGGAGTCAGAAGCCTTGAGGTCTGAGTCCTGGCTCTGATACTTAAAAGCTAGATGACTACAGGCAAGTGCTGTCACCTCTGTGAGCCTCATTTCCCATCTGTAAAATGGGAATGGTACTACCTGGCCGACTGGCCTCGCAGAAAGGGGTGTTGTGAGGATCAAATAAGATGATGAATATGTTTTGGAAGCCGTAAAGAAATACACAAATTCATTGGTGTTGGGCGGGGATAGGGGTGTCCGGACCTGTGATTTCATCACTTTGGGGAACTCTTGGTAAGGAAATTCTCTCCACAAACACAGATTGTAACTCAGAGTCTTAGAGAATTGCCTAGGGCACTGAAAAGTTTGGTCACTTGTCCGTGGTCTCACAGCCACCCTGTGTCCAGGGCATCCTGACATCAAGGCCACATTGCCTCTCCAATACAAATGATAATGATCAGTCCCTGCAATGAACCGCATGCTCTGTATAATTTGCCTGCCCCCTCCCTCCAACAGGCAATCTGCCCCCACTAAAACCTAGTGGAAGGAGTGTCCCGAGGGCCACAAAGGGTGGAGGGCAGCCCGTAACAACAGCCCCAGGCCACAGAAGGCGGTATGACTGAATGTGTCCCAGCAGAGGGACCAAGGGAGAACACCCAAGAACAGTGAGCTGTCCCTGACGCAGGACTGTTAGGCTGTGAAGTCTCGGAGGGCAGGGTCTGTGTTGTTGCCCTTCTTTGTATCCCCAGCACTGATATTTAGCAGGAGCTTAATCAATGCTTATTGACTGACTACAGCCCTTAAAATGGTCACCAAAGAAGCCATGCAATTATGGGTCATGATCTCAAGGACACGAAAAGGGGGGAGCCTCGTTTTAAAAGAAGATCTGAGCAGGCCACTAGATAGCTCAGGTTTGAATGGCTCTGCCCTGTGCTAGACTGGCTAAGACCCTGGGCAGGCCACTGAAACTTTCATTCAATTTCCCCACCTATAAAGTATGAGAAATTGCACAATTTATTTAAAAATAAAGAAGAAACAAGAGAGAGAAAAAAATCAAACAAACTCTAAAAGCTGGCCCTTTTTAGGACCATGGGAGCCTAGCTCCAGAGCTGGAAAGACCTCAAAGGCCACCTACTCCTCCCCTCTCATTTTTCGGATGAGGAAATTGAGGCCCACGGAGGGGAAGTCTTGTCTGATGTCACATATGATTTAACCAAGTAGAATTCACCCAAAATACTGAGTCACACACAATGCTTAGGAGCTTGGCTCCAACATTTTTCCATCACAGAAATTCTGCTCAACGTTAAGGTCAGGTTTTCCCTAGTAGCTAATTAACAAGCCACATCCAGGACAGAGGATTCCGCTTTACCTTGGGTGAGCTTAGCCTGCTTCTGCTGCCGTGCCCGTAACCTGTGTTCCACCACAGAGAGTCCGTGGCTGTTGAAGCCATATCTGTGGAATACAAGAGAATGTGGCTCACTGAGAGGGGCCAGGCCCCCCACCCAGAAATGCTGATGCACTTGCAACATTCTGAAGGATGGAACAACATCCACTTTGGGAGAAGGGAAGGAAACACAAGATGATTTCCCCATCTTTAGGTCTTGACTAAGAAACTCTTCATAAACCAGATCTCTTCACCTACCTGTTTATAACAGCCTGGTCTTCCGGGAGTCGGAAGACTCTGGGTTTAGGGTTTCCTTCCTGAGGTTTTGGGGTAACACTTCCTACCTCAACAAAACCAAAGCCCATCTTATAAAGTCCGTCCACGGCTTCCCCATGCTTGTCAAAGCCCGCAGCCATTCCCAGGGGATTTCGGAATTTATGGCCCAGGACTCGTACTTCCTAGAGGGACAAAGAGATCAATTGTACAGCCTCAGCTCCATTACTTCATCAACACCACGCGCTAACAAAGCTAGCAGGCCAAGGACACCCGCCTAGATTACAGCTACTATGATCTCTAGAAAGGGACTCATACAGAAAATTTCATTTTAATGAGCTAACACTGTTTCCCCTCGGTCCAAAGAACAGATCCTTTCTCTGAACGACAAATGACTTCCTTTCCTTTCAGAACAGTCTCTCTCTTCCTATCCCTAATTTTCCCCTGTACTTCAAGCCTTCAGCTCTGACGGTATCTTTTGAGCCAAGAAAGTCCCACCAGCTGCAAAGGAGAGATATGTCCTGCTTTTCATACAAGAACAGGGATTCTTAAGCTGGGGTTGGTGGACAGGAAAAAAAAAACCTTATTTTCACTCACCTCAAACTGAAATCTAACATTTCCTTCCATGTTAGTTTTTACAGCTGGCATTCATATAGGCCTTTAAGGTCTGCAAGGCTTTTTACATATGTCATCTCATCGAATCCTCACAACTCAGAGAGGCAGATGCTGTTACCATCCCCAATTTAAAAATAAGCAAACCGAGGCAGATAAAGCATAAGTGCTTTGCCAGGTCACAGAGCTAATAAGTATCTGAGGCCAGATCTGAACTCAGGTCTTCCTGACTCCAGGCCTAGCGCTCTATCCACTGCAACACCAGTCCACAAGCTTTACTAGACTGCCAAAGGGGTCCATGTCACAAAAAAGGTCAAGAATGCCTAGACTAGAGAACGTAGTCTAAATATGGAGACAGAAGAGAAAAGAAACATAAGAGGCAATACAAATCAAGGTGCACTTTTAATCATTAGCTATACATACACCATGCATGTGGGTATATGTATGTATGTATATACACATGTACATATATATATTTATATGTATACACACATATATAAACCTATAAAATGTATATGTACATGATATATAGCTGCATGCATGTGCATGTATGCACACACACACATATACCCTCCCCTTTCCTGCTGCATAAAGCTCTAACCTATAAAACTGATTATTGAAGGCATGACACGTGACAGTCAGCCACCTCTACAGCCACATTCCATAGGCGACTAAGCAAGGGCCAGGGGAATCCTGAGCTATAGGGTAGGAGAGAAAGAAAGGGAAGGGAGAAATGGAGAAACAAGGAAGGGAGTGAGAAAGTTGAAGAGGAGAAGAATTAGGAGAAAGAAGCCTTAGGAAAACAGGGCAGAGAGGAAAAGGAAGGAGGAAAGAAGGAGGACCCATAACCTCCAGCTGGCAGGCCTCTATCGGGTCCTGACACAATGCTCAAGCTCTCCTCCAGGTAGAGGGAGCCCCGGCTACGGTTTGGAAAGGATAACATAAAGAAACCCATACAGTGGAAGGGTTTGGGGACCTCCCAACGACAAGTCCAGCAAACCGTGTTTCTTGTAAATAAAAACATTAATCTGAAAGAACCGCCCTTTGCCTCTTTTTGGATCCCCAGAGGGCATGGTGCCTGGCACAAAGTAGGTGCTTAATAAATGATTAGTGAACTGAATCAAACTGAATTTGTAGACCTACAAACCATGGTGTCCACTTCTTTCTAGTAAGACGCCAACATTTGCCTTGAGCTCACTGGGCAACTTGGGTCCTCAAGGACTCTGTGTCCTCCAGACACAGGCTGGAACCTCACTGTGACACTCATTGTTATAAAGTTCTACTTAGCATAATTCTGTCAAGTACCCCTGGGGGAAATCCAGCTTGCTGAAACACCAAAGGAAACTGTTGTGGGACCTACAGGGCAGTCTGACAGATACGGAAGGATGATGATGGGAAGAGGCTACATGACGTGCACATGCGTGTGTATACACACACATAAAAGTGTACAGACACGCATGTGTACTTATACACTTATGTGTGTGTGTGCGTCGTCTGTGAATGTATGTATTCGGGTCAGTTCTGCTCCAAGCACTCTTCCGCCCTACTCGTGTTTAAAACACGAGCCCGCATTTGGCAGGTGGAACAAAAGGGACGCCGGGAAGTTTCATCACTGGCCAGTCCGAGGACTCACAAATTTCCAGTTACGCCCACGGCTTCCACCAGCGCCCATAGTATATATGCTTTGGGGTCCAATGGGCCCCCCTCGCCCCCTGAAACCCAGAGAGGACGCACCAGCATGCGGGAATCCGGAGGGGCCACGCGCGGGAGGAGCCCCGCGGAGATGCAGCGGACGGTGAGCTTGTGAGCCAGCTCGGGGTCCAGCAGCCGCTGCAGCGCGGGCATCAGGCACCAGGCGTAGAAGCGCTCGTCCCCCACCGCCGTCAGGTAGGAGGTAAAGATCAGTCCCCCGCCTCCGAGGATCATCGCCGCCTCCTGGGCCCGCTTCTGTAACAACAGCTCATCAGGGATCCCCCCGAGGGCCAAGCCACCCCCCTACCAAATATGCCCGGAGGTCTGAGTCCCTGGGTGGGCCTCGATCCCTCGCGGGGCTGGCCAGGTCTGAGCCCTTGTGTGCCACGAGCCCTCTGGGGGGGCTGGCCGGGACCACGGGCAGATGCTTGGAATGAGGCTTTGTGACCTGACGTTAACTGAAGAAAATGCCCATCCGCTTTAGTGGTCGGTGCAAAGGAAGATGCTCCCTCCTCCTGGGTCAAGTCCAAGGGCCCCCTGACGTCTATCCAGGGCCCCAGTTAAGAACTCTGAGACGCGCTGACTACAAGATAAGGACACTGGTTTTCCTTTCTTTGGGATGGGTTCCTTCCACACTCTGAGATTCCATCCGCAGGAGCAGGTCACACCTGTAACCCCTAACCTCATAAATGTCTCCAGAGGATTGCTGTGAACTGATGCCACCCCTACCCCCTGCTGGGGCCGTCGGCATTCAATGCCTTCCTAACTGGCCTGGCCTTGGAGAACCCCATGCTCCAGAGGAAGTTGGGAAAGGGAATAAGCATTTATGTACAGGGCTAAGTGCTTCAGAATCTCTGATCTTCACAAAGGCCTGAGAGGGAGGCGCTGTTATTATTCCCATGTTGCATTTGTGGAAACTGAGGCAGACAGAGGTTAAATGACTTGCCCAAGGTCTAATATTAAATGAGTCTCAAGCTGCATTTGAACTCCGCTCTTCCTGACACTCTGGATTCTAGCAGCGGCAAACTTATAATTGGTGGAAAGTAAGCCCTTTGAGGGCAGTCCCCACTCCCAGCAAGTTTGGCTACAATGTTGGGTCTTTTTTTTTTTTTTGCCGTGACCCCATTTGGGGTTTTCTTGGCAGAGAAACTGGAGCGGGTTTATCATTACCTTCTCCAGCTCATTTTACAGACGAGGAAACTGAGGCAAACAGGGTGACGTGATTTGCCCAGGGTCACACAGCTACAAGTGTCTGAGGTCGCATTTGAACTCAGGTCCTCCCAGGGGAGAGAGATTGGCGGCGCTTCGCCAAACCCACGTGGCACCATCACTGGGCCAGTGAACCATGACCTTCGGCCGCCCATGCCCCACTACAGGGCACGCGCTCGCGGGGGAGGGCACGCACACAGCCCAGGAGCTCGCTGCTTCCCTCCAGACCCCGGCCCTATCCTTACCCTCAACAGCCGCCGCGCCATCCCGGCGAGTCACCGTGGAAAACCCCGCCCCCAGCTCCGCGACCATTGGCGGAGGCGGGGCGGCCTTCCTCCAATCAGAAGGGGCGTTGCAAAGGAAAACCCGTCCCTCGACGTCGAGACGCCGGAAGGCCTAACCTGGGCTTGGTTAACCCCCATCCTCTTTCTACAGAGGAGTTTCCTTCCGTGACCTGCCCGAGCCGAGCAGGTCGGAAGTGGGGCCCCGACGCGCATTGGGGGAGGGGTCAAGGGCCCGCTCCCCGCGGGGTCAGCGCCCCCGGGAGAAGGGCTCGCGGAGGCCTCTTCGCGCTGATGAGCGAAGGGAGGGGGAAGGGAGAGCGTTCTCCTTCAGCTTGTTCTTTGTGCTGCCCTCTCCTGGCCAGGAGGACCAAACATTACAGTATCGGTGAGAGGACTAGATTATAACCAGCGTTTGGAGGGCAGGCTCCAATTTTGGTTTTTGCTTTTTATCCATCCCCTGCATTTCGCTCTCAGTGTCTGGCTTGTGAAAAAAGGGAACAATACATTTGCTTCTTGATTTGGATTGAGTTCATCGAAGCTTATCCCTTTATTTTGCAGGAAATAAATGCTGAAGGGCAGAGAGGCTCTAATAATGTTTCCTTCCCCTAAGGAAGTCCTAGCGTAAGAGTGTGTAGTGACCTTTATAGACCAGGTTACTTAAACTGTGAGATTCCGAGCGAGTTACTTCAGTACGATTTACCTCAGTTTCCTCTTCTGTAAGATGACGAAATGATAGAAAGATAATTTGTGTAAAGTGCTCTAGACAAATGGCAGCTGTTACATAATTTTGTATTGTATAAAGGCATATAACATATAAAAATGTAATTGTTACATAATTTGTATTATGTAAACATACTTATACATAAAGTTATATATAAATATATATATTATTGCTATTGTTATCATATCATTTATAAACATCTCGTAGACCCTCCTATACTTGTGTCTCCCTGGTTAGAATATAAGCTTGAGAGCAGGGACTGTCAGTTTTGTCTTTGAATACTGAGCTCCTCACATACTGCCTGACAGATAGCAGATAATAAATATTTGTTGGTCTCTACCTCTGAAAAAGCCCACTGGCTATAAGATAAAATGCCTACTCCTTAATCTGGAATTTGTTTTAGTATTATCCCTACTAACACAAGGCTATAAACTCCTTGAGGACAGGTATTGGGTCTTAACTAGATCTTAACTCCTTCAGGACTAATGCTGTGTTCCGTCCAGTTTAAGCGTTCAATAAATAGGTGATGATTGGCCGGGATTTTGCCCAACAGAGAAAGAAGTAGCAGTCAGACTTCTATTCCTAATATTCCGCTATCGTAAGTCAGATCTGCTACAGGATTCTCACCCAGCTCCAATGCTTTTTCCACTATACAGCACAGGTTGTTTTAGCAGATTCGAATCAGAAAGTACAAAGGAGCTAAACTTTAAAGTAGCAGAATTTCCCCCCCCCCCCAATTACTGATGTCAGAATGTCTTTGGAGGGACATAACGCACTTCTAAGAAGGACATTTGAGATCAGGATGTTATAAAAGAAAGGGCCTTAGAGATTCTCTAGGCCTTTCAGTCATATCAGACTCTCCATGACCCCATTTGGAGTTTTCTTGGCAAAGATACTGGAGTGGTTCCCCATTTTCTTCTCCAGCTCATTTTACAGATGAGGAACTGAGGCAAACAGGGTAAAGTGACTTGCCTAGGGTCACACAGCAGTAAGTGTCTGAGGCTGGATTTGAACTCAGGTCCTTTGAACTTCAGGCCAGGTGCTCCCACGTGCCTCCTAGCTGCCCCTCCTCTAGCCCTACCCAACCTTATTTTAAAAATGAGGAAATAGGCTCAGAAATTCTTCTGAGAGTATTCAGCTTCTACTATATAAGGGGCTTGGTCCTAGTTCCTGGGCTAGGAGCCAAAAGGAAACACAGCCCCTAGCTGCTGGGAGAAGGGAGGGTTCTATACACACAGATAAATACAAAGTACATGAAATAATCTGAGTGTATCAGGTGGAAGGTGATGCTGCCACTGAACCTGGAAGGTAATAGAGGGACTGCATTCTCTGCATACAAAAGCCTGGAGATCAGAGATGGAAAGTTGTGTTGGAGAATAACACTTGATAATTGCTTGTTGATTTTAAGGTCTGTAGATAGCTAGAGTAGAGCTCTCCAGTTCTGAGTCCCTGCTTTTAAGAAGCAATCAAATAAACATTCTTCTTTTCAAAGAAGGAAAAGGCAAGAGCTCTTTGGTTAGAAAACCCAGCTCCCACAATGCCTTATAGTCAGTTGCCAATACAAAACAAGGCATGACAACATTAAAAAAAAAAAACCCTCAAAACGTGACTGTCAAAAAGCCCCTAAGTGCTTAAAAAAAAAATCAAACATCATGAGCAATGAGTTTTTACCCAGTGGAAGCAGGTTAGACCTCCTGACTTCCAACCCCATACCATTACTCTCATTCCACCTCTGGGTGGAAAAATTAGAAAAGAAATGCTAGGAAAGGTAGCCTAGCCATACCAAATATTATATTATTGTATTATAATGTATAAATATATATTATATATGTTATATATATATAATATAAAATATAAAACTGTATTATAAAGCTGCTTGGTACTAGCTAAGAAATAGAGTTGTAGATCAGTGGAATAGGTTAAGTAAATGAGAAGCAGTAGTCAATGACTATAGTAATCTACTCTTTGATAAACCCAAGGAGTCCAGCTTCAGGGATAAGAACTCACTATTTCACAAAAACTGCTGCAAAAACTGGAAAAAAGTATGGCAGAAATTGGACATAGACCAATATCTTTTACCGTATATCAAAATAAAGTCAAAATGGGTTTACGATTTAGGTATAAAGGCTGATGCTATAAGCAATTTGGGAGAGCAAGAAATAGTTTACGTATCAGATTTATGGAGAAGAGAAGAATTTTTGACCAAATAAGAGATAGAGAGTGTTATGAAATACAAAATGGAGAATTTTGATTACATTAAATTGAAAAGTTTTTGTATAAACAAGGCCAATGCAACCAAGATTAGGAGGGAAGCAGAAAATTGGGAAAGAATTTTTACAACCAGTGTCTCTGATAAAGGCCTCATCTCTAGAGTATACAGAAAACTGAGTCAAATTTACAAGAATACAAGTCATTCCCCAATTGATAAATGGTCAAAGGATATGAACAGGCAGTTTTCAGAGGAAGAAATTAAAGATATCTATAGTCATATGAAAAAAAATGCTAAAAATCACTATTGATTAGAAAAATGCAAATTAAAACAACTCTTAGGTATCACATCTCTCCTGTCAGATTGGCTAACATGACAAAACAGGAAAATTATAACTGCTGGAGAAGATGTGGGAAAATTGGAACATCATTGCATTGTTGGTAGAGTTGTGAACTGATCCAGCCATTCTGGAGAACAATTTGGAACTATGCCCAAAAGGCTATAAAAATGTGCATACCCTTTGACCCAACAATACCAGCTCTGGGGCTGTATCCCAAAGAGATCATACAAGTGGGAAATTGTAGTGTCAATTGAAATTACAATCCCAGAATATCTATGTTGGCTTGACCATTAACATGACATACATGTCCATAAAGACCTAAGATAAAAAGTCCCATTATTCAAGGTAGTGCTTGAGCAAAGTGCCTTGTCTTTGGTAGTCATTAATCGAAGAATACTCTGGTCAGCTTCATCTGGCCTTGTAGTATTGACACAGGAAGTGGCATTTTGAGTTCACTGAAAGAGCAAGACATGTCTGTTATGCCAGAAAATGCAAAGCATCATGGCAGATTAAGCTCAGAGTGGGCCACAATGTCTTTCCTGATTGGCCCATCCAGGTTTTAGGCCTTTCTCAGATCTTGAGGGTTCAAAATGGTTTGGGGAGGGGTCTATAAAACCTAACACTAGCTTATAAACCCCCCTGGTATGTATCCCCTTAACAATCAGCCCGTATACCCAGTTCTTTAGTAAAGGCTTTTACTCAAATGACATAAGAAAACAGTAGTTACAAAGAATTTTCCTACATACCCTTTTCCACAAATATGCGCAGTCTGGAGGGGGATGGGAGTAGACTGGGCTTGGACTTGAAGTAAGTATACACAAGAACATACTCACAAGGCAACTCACAATTCTAGAACTGAAGACTCAGTGACCTTCCTTTCTCCAGGAGGGCCTCACAAGAGTGGATGCTGGTGATAGTTGAATCATTCCTCTGATCTGTAGCCAGGCTAGGTCAGGGGATCGCTGCTAGTAGACACAGTGGCAACCAGACAGGGCCAGACAGGTCATTTTGCTTGACCTTGCCGTGCTTTCAGCTACAGCAAAGACCCTTAGCCTCTGAGTAGCAGAAATTTCTTCCCTTTGACTTAGGCTCTGAGGTAATTGTTATCTCCTGGCAGATGAGATAAGTGTGACCTCTTCTGTCTGACAATCCTCCCTGGCTCAAAGTAAGACACTCTCTCAGTAAGGCACTCTACTTTGCCTTGGGATGCCTTAGGAAGACCATTTCCAATTCAATTAGTTCTATTTCCCATACTCCTTAGGGAATCTTATGTAGGTGAGTGCCTAAGGCCTATTCCCTAAGAGCCCAGTTTATTCCCTGAGGCTTTTCATTAATTGCCTGGCTTCATATGCAATTAAACTTTTAAGCCTCAGACCGTTTCTGCCTAGTGAAATGTCAATTAGGCGAAGCTCCTCCCCCTTCTTCAGAGAAACCTTCAGCTTTTGCTGAAGTACTATGGAATACCCTGTCCTTCAAGAGTCATTCCCTGCCTACCCAGTAGACTTTAAGCTCTTTGAAAGCAAAGACTATCATTTTTTATTTTTTTTATGCCCAGAACTCATCAGTTACAGCAAGTGGAGAAATTTCAAATGCTGTGGATAAAGTTCATTTACCTTAGCAGTATACTTTCCAGCGATGCACACATAGGTGATGAGGTTGACACACACACTGCCAGAGGTAATTCAGTGTTTGGGATGCTCTGAAGGAAAGTATAGGAGAGAAGAGGTATTGGGCTGCCTACAAACTGAAGGTATGCAGAGCTGTTGTGCTGACCTCATTTACACCTGTGATATCTGGACAGTATACCAGTGCCGTGCCAGGAAACTAGATGGTTTCCATTTGAATTGTCTTAGGAAGATTCTGAAGATCACCTGGCAAGATAAAGTACCAGACACTGAGGTCTTTTCTTGAGCTGAACTGCTAAGCATTCAAACTTTATTGCAAGAAAGAGCAACTCTGATGAGCTGGCCACACTGTTTGAATGCCAAACGTATGTTTGCCTAAAAGACTATTTTACAGAGAACTCATACAAGGAAAGCACTCATAGGAGATCAGAAAAAGTGATACAAGGACACTCTTAAGGTCTCTCTGCAGAACTTTGAAATTGATTGTGTGACGTGGAAGACAACACGGGTGAAGGAGGAACACCCAGCATGGCGTACCAGTATCAAAGAAGGCGCTGTCCTCTGTGAGCAAAGCAGAATAACAGCAGCTCAAAAGAAACACGAAATGCTCAAATTTAGAGACATCTCCCTTCCAAATATTTATACAGACTATTTGTGCCCAACCTATGGCAGAGCCTTCTCAGCTGATATTAGTCTGATCAGCCAGAGTAGCACACGCTGTACCTTGACCCTGACATGGTGATGTCATTTCGGTCCTCTTCCAGGATGAAGGACAACAACCAGATTATCTGATGGGAAGGGGGAAACAAAGCAAGACTGGAAAGATAAGAGGATGCCAAATTATAAAGGGCTTTAAATGCCAAATAGGAGATTTTATATTTGATCCCGTAAATGATTAGGAGCCTCTCGAGCGTATTGAAACATGAGGAATGATGTGGCTATTTGACAGCTGAGTAGAGGATGGACTGGAGTAGAGAAAGAATTGAGGAAGGCAGACCCACAGCAGTAGTAGTCGGGGCATGGGGCAATGAGGGTCTACATGGAGTGGTAACAATGTCAGAAAGATAAAGGGACATATAGGAAAACTCTTTCAAAGGTAAAATTAACAGTACTTGGAAGAGTACTGGATATGGGGGCAGGGAGGAGAGAAGGTTGAGGATGCCACTGAGGTTGTGAGTCTGGGTGACTGGGAGATTGGAAGTGCCCTCAATAGTTATAATGAAGTTAGGAAGGGAAAGAGTTTGGGAAGGAAAATAATGAGTTCAGTATTGGACATGTGGAGTTCGAGATGTCTGCAGAGTATACTGTTTAGTTATCTAGTAGGCAGCTAGAGATAGGAGGCTGGAGGTGAAGAGAGAAGTTAGGGCTGGTTAAATAGATCTCTTCTGTCAAGTCTTTCATTATTTAAGTTAAATCTTGTGTTAATGGAATTCTCGCCCTCTAAGAAAAGTACATTGAGAGGAATTGTATTAGAAACTTTTTATAAAAGGTATTGAAAATGAAATTAAATTCTATACAATGTACCTAATCTGGATTTGATAGAAGCCTCTATCACATTTAGGTTACACTTGTAAATGTAAAGTACTAGCTTAAAATATTTTTAGAACTTCAGTATACTTTGAAGCAATGTGGTATAATTGAAAGATGAATTTACAATCAGAGAACCAGGATTCACATCCTCGCTCCGCCACGACATATGCGTGTGTGTGTATACATGTATATGTGTGTATGTATGTATGTATATGTGTGCATGTATGTATGTATGTATATGAGGCCTCAGTCTCCTCATCTGTAAAATGAGAGATTTGGAGTAGAATGTTCTAGCCCCTGAGGTCCTTTCCAGCTCTATGTCTGTGATTCTATGACCTGTCGTGGTTTTTAAAATTTTTTAATTTAAATATTATAAATTCACAGTCATCAAAAAATAATATTTCCATGCACAAAGGACAGATAAAGAATATTGCCTGTGAAACAATGAATCTTGCCATGTTTAACTTTTTTTTAAAGTATACATCAACTTTAACATGGGAGTGTCAACATTGTCCCTTTTCTCTATATTGCCCCTGAACTCTCTTTTGTTCTCTTTTATGTATTTGTTTACATGTTTCATTGCTGCTCTTTTTATTCTTTTCTTCTTTTTTGTGCATCAGTTACACTACTCCCAATTTCCCTCCACATTTCCCTTCCCCTAAGAAAAACCCTCCCTTGTAACAAACAAGTATTACAAAACAAAACTGTGTTGAATTGGTCACGTCTCACTCAGTACTTACAATCTATCAACCTCTCAGCCAAGAGGTAGGAAACATGCTTCATCATTAGCCTTCTGCATTTGTGGTTGACCATTGCATTGAACAGAGTTCTTAAGTTTTTCAAAGATGTCCTTTACAATGTTGTAGTCAATGTATAAATTGTTTTCCTGGTTAAGTTGTCATCAGTGCATAAAGTGCTAAGTGTAGGCAATATATAAACTGTGCTGTCCTACAGAATAGGGATATGTTCACTTCTGCATCAGTCCATATAAGTCTTCTCAGGTTTTTCTGAATCTCTCATCACTTCTTAGGGAACAATAATATTCCATTACATTCATATACAATAATTTTATTCAGCCATTTTTTGTTTGTATTTCTTTGCTATAAAAAGGTGCTCTTATAAATGTTATACATAGGGGTCCTTTGCCTCTCTCTTTAACCTGTTCTCGATGAAGCCATACTTGCCTAATAGGTGTGACTGCTGCTTCCTTTTCTAGATGTTGTCTATATCTTTGTAAGATGTTGGAGAATTTCACCATAAATTGAAGCCTGTAGTTTACAGATTCCACTCACTTCCCTTTTTAGAAAGTGATCTAATACTGTCTCTTTTTTAGGCCTACAGCACTTCTCTAGTTCTCTAGGATCTTTCCAAGCTGCTTAGGAGCCCATCTACTAGTTGTTCTTTGTTGTATCCTGTAGTTTATCCAGGCCTATTCATTTTAATTCATCAAGAGCAACTAGGTGCTCTCTTACTTTGTCCTTAGGTACCTTCAATTTTAACTCCCTATTAACTATTATTCTTCCATCTTTTCTAGTCCAAATATTGACCAAGATTTCTCCTTGTCTAAGGAAAAAAAAGAATTTTTTCAGAAATTCAGTAGACATAAAATAAGTTTTCTTCAGGTCTGACTTCTCTCTGTTATCATTTATCATTATCCTATTCATCTCAAGAAATGGTTTCATCCCTTCTTTCATTATCCATTTTCTCAATATAACTAAAACAAAAACCCTTTCTGTTTTTGTGGGTTTTTTTTACATTTCTCACCAGGCTTTGCTCAGTCTGAGCTCCTGACTCTATTGTTACAGGACTTCTGTTCCAGGTTTCTGTATTAATATTCCATTTCCTGCCATTGTTTCTATTGTTTACTAATATCTTTTTGTCATTCCTGTACTTTAAAACATGGTCCAGAAATCTGAATCCCATTCTCAAGAATAGTTTTTTTTTTCCCAAGGCAAAAATATGGACTTTCAATAAAATAGAGGACTTTCAAGCTTTCTCAGTGAAAAGACCAGAGCTGAATAGAAAATTTGACTTTCAAACACAAGAATCAAGAGAAGCATGAAAAGGTAATCAAGAAAAAGAACAAGAAAAAGAAATTGCAAGGGACTTACTAAAGTTGAACTGTTTTGTTTACATTCCTACAGGGAAAGATG
>JAQQSZ010003775.1:0-14347 GCA_028646595.1 Phalanger gymnotis
GGGCAACCAGAATGTACGCCATCTTGGAGTGGTGGGGGGAGGAAATGGGGAGAAAATTTGTAATTCAAACGCCTGTGAAAATCAATGCTGAAAACCAAACATGTCAAAAATAAATTTAAAAAAAAAAAATACAGTTTTTGTAAAAAAAAAAAAAAAAAAGGTACCAGGAAAAAAAAAATAAAATGCAATTTTTGCTTTCCTAATGGTGATTTTGGGTGATTCCTTAGATGAGCTCAAAATTAACATAACAGTATCACTGTTTATTTTACTCTGTCAATAGGCTCCCAAATTTCAGCAATTTCCTAGTGTTTCATGTTTAATCTTCTATTAGTTTTCATTAACATAGGTTCACATTCTGTATTAGACTGTAAATTCCAAGAAAGAAGAGACTATCTATATGAGTTTACATAGCAGTTTCATAAATTCATGATACTTGGAAAAAGCCACTTGATAATGATAAACACTGTGAAATTTTAAAGTATTAAGAACATTTTTAAAAGAAGCAAAAGACTTGAAATGACAAGGCAGATTTTTGCATGAAAATATATCTTTTACAGACACTTAACAAATACTAAACCAGGAAGTTTGGTTAGCCTCATCCATCAGAGCAATGATAAAATTATTGAATTACAGCCCTTATTTTTCCTGTACTTTGTAGAATGATATTCAGTCAGGACACAACATTTCCATGACAGATTCAACTAGCAAATGTCAACGTCAAAGATCATTTGGCCCTTTAAAGTATATTGAGAACTTGCTATGCCAGGAATGACTGCCTGTTTCCAATGTTTAAAAGCATATATTTTCATACTGTGAAAATGTATTTTTCATTTCAGTGCTAACAAAATCATTATTATGCAACTCAAAAACATAGGCCTGAAAAATACTGTAATATCTTGAAGATTTTTTGTTTAAATAATCTTAATATCTATCATCAAGGTCAAAATTATTTATTTTTATTCAAGAATAACCAAAACTCCAAAGAGGCAATGTAACAAGCAAAAAACATTAACCAATCATGATATGTAAATCCTCTTTCTTAAAACTCCTTATACTGAAAAGCACAGGTACTTAAAGACTATTTGAGAGATATCAAATTCTAGACAATAATTCAAGTATACAGTTTTGGGTAACATGTGAATCCCAGGTATCCTCTGTAATGTAGTAGTTAGCCTTAGGAAGCAGAAATAGTATGATCTTTTCTTAGGGTATATTAAACTGACCAGTGGACATTAAACTGGTTGTAAAACGTGATCCTCAGTCTTGTCTCAAGCCGCCATCTTGGATCCATCTCCCCCTCTTGTCTCATGCATACAAAACTTGTAGAAAAGCTATTAACACTTGGTGTCTGCTCCCAGAAAACCAGAAAGAACCCCTCAAATACTTATGTGCCTTTTCTACTCCACAAAAGACTGACAATCACAGAATCTGAAGAGCCAGGAGGAATCTCAGCAGCTGAATCTAGTCAAATTCATAAGTAAAAGGATTAAAATATCCAATAAATGGTCATCTAACCTTTGCTTGAAGAACCTAATGGGGGTGGGAGACCATGGCAGTTAGTCTATTCTGCTTTCAGAAAGATTCAGTTAATAGGTAGATTTCTTGTCACTAACCCTACATTTTTGGGGGGCAGCTAGGTGGCCCAATGAACAGATCTGGAGTCAGGAAGACCTGAGTTCAAATTCAGCCTCAGACACTTAACTAGCTGTGTGGCCCCTGGGCAAGTCACTTAACCCTTTCTGCCTCAGTTTCCTCATCTGTAAAGTGAGGTGGAGAAAGAAATGGCAAGCCATTCTAGTATCTCTGACTGAACAACAACAAATCCTAAATTTGCCTCATTTGAAACTTGTACCTGTTGTTCTTGGTTCTGCTCTCTGGAGCCAAGCATATAGCTTCTCAAATATCTGAAAAGCATCTATTTTTGCCCTCCAAGTATTCTCTTCTCCGGACTAAACATTCCCAGTTCCTTTGACCTATCCTCACATCACACAGACGCCAAAATTCTTCGCAGACACTAGGAGGCACAGTGGATACAGTTTGCTGGCTTTGAAGTCAGAAGACTTGAGTTCAAATCCTGTTACAGATACTAGTTGTATGAACCTGTATGAGTCACTTAACCTGTTTCATTTTCTTTAACTATAAAATGGGGAATGATAATAGCACCTACCTCCAAGGGTTGCTGTGAGGTTCAAAGGACATTGCAAGTACCTCCACTTGGTACTTTCACTCTCTTTTCTTCTACCCTTTCCCCTTCTTTTCACCTCTTTCAGCTTCTTTTATGTGTTGTCTTCTCCCATTAGAAAAACTTTGATAACAAGGCCTACTGACCATCTTTTTTTTTTTTTTCTGTTTGTTTTTATTATTTCCAGTGGTTAGCTCAGTACCAGGCACATATTAAGCTCTTGATAAATGCTTTTTAACCGACCATAATGTGTTTTAAGAACAATCACCTTGCATATATCACAGAGAAGTCTTTACAATATTATGAATTATATATATATATGTATATATATATATATATATATATATATACTATGAATCTTAGACTCTTTCCTACTAATATTTTATACATCAGAGTCTAGCACATTTGTGCAATCCAATTTATAACCTTGTGGACTCACAGGTAATAAGACCAATCAGTAACTGATGAAATTTCAACTCCATTGCCCCCAGGAACCCCAATGAGTAAAGCTTAGGAACATATAAAAGACAGCAAAAATTATGAAAAGATAAAGATGGTATTCTTCATTGCCTAAGATGCATCATTAACATATACTCAATCAAGAAAGAATGAAATGAAATACTGTAAATTCACTAGGAATTAGTTTCATGCTTCTGTTGAATCACACTATCTGGATTTAAAGACAAAGAACATCAGTCTGCATCTTATTTCTGTTCCTTACTATTTGGGAGTAACTTCTCTCCTCCTCTGGGTCTCAGTTTTCTTGTATGTAATAACAACAGACTAGATCAGAGGTTCTCAAACTTTTGAGAGAGGTCTCAGGACCCCTTTAAACTCTAAAAATTATTGAGAACTTTCAAAGGCTTTTGTTTATGTGGGTTATAAAGTTGATAAAAATTTAAAATATTAATCCATTTAAAACAACAAATTCATTACATTTTAATATAAATAACATTTCTATGAAAATAACTAAAAAGATTTAGTGAGAAAAACACCATTGTTTTGCTTATTTCTGCAAATCTCTTTGTCTGGTTTAATATAAGATAGATGGATCTCATGTTTGTTCATACTTTCAATTTGTTGCGATACACTGTTAACTGGTTAAAACCTATGAAGAAAAATCTGGCTTCACAAAGATATATTCTTTGAAAAGGGAGTAGTATTTTAAACTGCAAATAAATAATGCCTTAGCAGTATTATGAAAATAGTTTTGACTTCAAGGATTACCAGAGATCCTCAGCCTGTATTTTGACAACCACTAGATTGGATGATATCAAACCTTTTGATCAAAATTGAATATCTCTTTATCCAATCTCCCAACACTATTTTCTAGAGTGGTTAAAATGTTTGTAGGAACTGCTGCCTGGTAACCATTATCATTCTATTTAAGTTTGGTTAAATTTTAGGAGAAATATTTGTGTAAGCAAATCCCATTTCTAACAATGATTTTTCTAACATCAACAATCTTTTTCATTTGTGCATATGTCGAAAGGCTTTATTTCATACTTAAGAAAATAATTTTCCAAATTTGTTTCTATTTTAACAAACTTATTTATTATGTGAACAAAGGTTTCTTCCTTCCTTTTTCCCCTTCCCACTTCAAAGGAAATCGGGAGCACAATTTTCAGAGCGGATGAATGAGCAAGTGAAAGGCGATTATGTCCACAGATCACTGAAAATACAAAACTCTTGCAAAACTGAAGAGCATCATTTCTTTTTTATATTTAGTATTTTATTTTTCACTAATACATATAAAAACAATTTTCAACATTCATTTTTAAAAGTGAGTTCCAAATTCTCTTCCTGTCTCCTTATTTCCCTCATTAAGAAGGCAAATAATTTGAGATAGGTTATTCTATGTGTAGTCATACAAAACATATTTCCACATTAGTCATGTTATAAAAAAACATAGACCAAAATTAAAAACCCAAGAAAAATAAGTAAAGTTAAAAAAATTATGCTTTCATCTACATTCAGACTTCATCAGTTCTTTCTCTAGGGATAGAGAGCATTTGAAAAGAGTCATTTCAAAGGCAACAAACAAAAAATATTAATTTTGGGAACATGAATTTTTTTGTAAAGGAGGAAAATTCTGTATGATTATAATACTGCAAACCTTCAAAAAAGTTAATTTGCAATAAATATTTCAAAATCACAGTATCTTTTTAAATAAGTACCTTTAACTGGTATGCTGCTTTTTAGTAGCTTAAAATGAGAATTATTTGGCTCTGTAGAAAATTATTCTTTTCTATTATCAATGAAATAACATGGGTTTCTGGAATACTTCAACTTAGTAAGATTAATAAGATTATATTAATAAGATAACTGAAGCATATTAACTTACATACCTTTTAATATTGTTTAACTCCCCCTGCACACAAATGAGTATCTTTACAAATACTATTTAGGGAGAGTCAATGGAACTGTAATTTCACCTGAGTGGAAAATTTATATTGTAGGAACTCCCTAAGGCTAAATAAGATAATATAGTATATTGATAGCATACATTATTCGTTCATTTTATCTACCTACCAATTAACCTCATTAAGAAAAAAACAACTAATGATAAAACTAGACTAAGAATTTTTACATTAATAAGTCTCATGATTTTTGGAAAAAGGGATGCAACAATGGCCACTATTAAAAAATTTTAACAAAATTATTCAAGATATTTCTATGCAGACATTTATGTACAATTCAAATTAATTTTAAGGGTGGATTTCTTATTTTTATACTAGATGTAATGCTCTCTTTTCATTATGTTAAAATAAAAAAATTGTTAAAGACAACAAATAGGAACTTAGATATAGTGTGTTGAAGTAGGAATTACATACAATATCCTTAATTTTACAGATGAGGAAACTAAAGCTGAGAGAGGTTAAGAGACTTGCCCAAGTTATTTATACCTAGTAAGTATCTGAGGTGGAGTATATTTATTTTTTAAACAGAGCCATTTCTTTGCTTTATTGTTTTTCTTTTTATCTTCCTTATTTCCTTTTTTTAAAGAAAGTCTAAATCCAACAAACTAGTCAGATTGTTTCAGGATCTAACAAGATACTCTGTAAATTAGTTTCAGAACCGAAAGGCACCTTACAACTACATTAAGTACAAAAAAGGACATAAATGAACTGTTGGTTTCTACCAATGAAAATTAACAATTTACTGCCTAAACTTTTGTTTCACCATCAACTATTGCTGAAGTAGATTTAAACGCACCTATTCTTAATTCCAAGTCCAGCATTTTAAATGTAGCAGTGATCTATGTCATAACATAACAAGCTATGATTATTTTATAATATGGCTTAAAAAATATACCAGAATTCATACATTTCTATGGGTATTATCTGTTTTTTTTTGGCATGTTACCAATCTTATTTTGTATACTACATTTTATGAGCTATTTCATAGTTTACTGTGTTAGGAAAAGTGCATGTTATCAGAAATAATCTTTTGTTACAAAGAACTGTAAGCAGAAAAGTGTATTTTCAGCAATCTTTAGAGAAAGATCACAGTTTTTGGTCGTTGTGGGAACTTAAACCCCTATTTCCCATAGGTCACTGAATCAACATTCACCATTTTTTTACTTTCACACCAATTTACAGGAATGTGTTACCCCCTACAAAAGGTGAGAATTGATTTTAAAGGTGGCTCTCCAGTATGACTATTCTGATGTTCAGTAAGTGCTTTCTTCTGACTGAAGGTTTTGTTACATACATTACACATTCACAAAGTTGCTCTTCAGTATGAATATTCTGATGGCCATTAAGTGTTCTCTTCCATTTCTCTCCAGCATGAATTCTCTGATGTTCAGTAAGTCCTATTTTATGGCCAAAGGCCCTGCCAAATTCATTGCATTCATAAAGTTTTTCCCCCATATGATTTCTCAGATGGTAGGCAAATCCTGATTTGGGTCTAAAGTCTTTTCCCCCATTCATGACATTTATAAAGTTTACCTCCAGTATGAATTCTCTGATATCTAATAAGTCCTAACTTCTGTCCGTAGGGTTTCTCATATTCATTATATATCTAAGGTTTCTCTCCAGAATAAATTTGCTGATGTTTTATAAGTCCTTTTTTTCTGACTAAAAGCTTTCCACATTTGTTAACATTATCTGATCTTGAGTAATATTTATGCTACTGGAGAAGGTCTGACTACTTTTTCTATCTAAATGTACTTTCTCTCCAATATGTATACTACCATTTTCATTAAGATTTGAACTATAACTGAACAATTTCTCATGCTTATTATGCCTAGAAAACATCTTCTTTGAGCAAATTCTCCTTTATTTGGTTGTGAATACAATCCAACTCACCTTTGCTTTGTATTATATTGATGGAATAAATTGTTTCCAATAGATACTTTATGCTGTGGAAAAAAAAAGTTATTCTTTGGAAAAAGCCTATGATTTTTTTTTTTATATGCATGGCCTCTTACTTGACTGGGAATTTTCATTTTGGAGGTTTGTAACATATCCAGAAAGTTTCTCCTTGTTCTGCTGTTTTTTAAATAAGGCACCACATTCCCAGGCTTCACCGAATTTGAAGACATGGAGACCACTGACTTGGATTCTTGCTTGGAATGATTTTTGCACGAGACTCATCTTTGGAGCCAACTCTCTGGTTTCAGGTCTAGTGTCTCAATATGCTTTTCATTCACTCATCTGGACAGGTGCTTCTTGGGCCACCTCCCTCTGACATCCAGACCACTTCCCCTCACTCCAATTGGGTCAATTATATTTGATCTGAACTGCTAGTCCCAGCCAGACCAGGTTCTAGTAGTTCTTCAGCATCACATCCCAGTAAAGCTCCTTCTGGGAGGGATGCAGGTGCCTCCATTCCTTTTGGGTGAAGTTCACAGCCACTGATTCCTGGTAATCCTTGTTGGGCAGGAGTATAGGGGTAATTCCCCCTCTTCAAAGCTCCCATTGTATAGGAAATGGCAGAGTCCTTAGAAATCAGAGCTTCTCCTCAGAAAGGCAGAATGTTGAGAAGCATGGTGCCCAAGGCTTCTCTCTTGACTCCTGCTGCCTATTCACTCTACCTCAATTTCTCTCTAGTTGCCTGGGTATTTTTTATCTTTGAAGTAGTCATCTGGGGCTTTGGGCTAAGGGAATGATATGTGTGTATGTGTGTGCGTGTGCATGTGTATGCGTGTATGTATTCCAATAAAGTCGGTCAACAAAAAATTTTGAGAATTCCTTTCTGTAACTTCCTCTGGCATATTCCTTTCAATATCCTCACTAGGTGGTAAATCTTTTTCTTGTGGGGGAGCTGATTTTAAGTAAATAATCAAGTTTCATTCAGAAGCAAATCAAACCAATGATATGGTAGTTGTTCAACTAGATAAACTATATAATACCATTTTAGTTAACAATGAGGTATAATAAGTCAAGATTTTCTTGCGAGACTTTTAAGTTGACTCAAAGTAATTTGTAAAAGAGTTGCAAAATATTTTGAGTGACAGGCTTATTCTGATAAGTACTTCTCCAACATAACTACTTTGAAGGAAGATATCCATTTAATATATAAATTCTGGTAGGTTTGTTGTTTGATTTTTTTTAAAGATAGATTTTTTTTTTTATTTACTCAATGGAAGGAAGGGGTAATTGGAAGAATGGATTAATAAAATAAAAAAACTCCACTGATGGGAATTAATGGAGAGTATTTATTGGGAAAAAAATGGTATGTCAATGCACAGGATTTAAAATGAAAATTAGGGTGGGTGGGTGGGGGCGGAGCCAAGATGGTGGCTGGAAAGCAGGGACTTGCTTAAGCTCTCCCCGCCAAATCCCTCCCAACACCTGTAAAAAATGGCTCTGAACAAATTCTACAGCTGCGGAACCCACAAAATAGCAGAGGTAAATAGGTCTCCATCCCAGGAGAGCCTAGATGTTTGCTGGGAAGGGTCTATCGCATGGTGCTGAGAGCGGAGGGCAGCCTTGTGTGGGCCATGCCAGGACAGACCAGACCTGGGGTCAGCATGCCTTAGGGCCATGAATCATTGAGCTGTGGCAGTTACCAGAGTTCTCGACCCACAAATGCCAAAGAGCAGGTTAGTGGGAAACTGCGGGATTGTGGTTAGAGCAGTCTGGCCCCATTCCAGGGGCTGGTTGAGGTGGTGCGGTGGTGGCAGTGGCAGCAGCAGGAAGCTCCTGAGGCTGCTTCCAGAGCTCTAGTGTCAGCTGTTTCCCAAGTCCCTGGCTCACACGGTGGGAGGATTCTAGCAGCAGATCAGAGCAGGAGTGCAAGGAGCCCTTTGTGGGCACAAAGGCAGATTCTCTTCCTGTGCCCTGCTTGGATCTGGATTGCAGTCCTGGCGGGAGGAGGAGTGCTGCTGTGACAGAGCCTGGGGTGACAGTGGAGTACAAGTAGCTCTGAAAACAGCAGCACCTGGACCCTAAAGCTTGGGACAAAGTACTTTCTAGTCTACAAGCAGTCATACCCTGACAAAAAGCTCAAGGGTCAAGTAGTTGGCTGGCAACATGAACAGGCAGCAAAAATGGACTTAGACTCAAACTCAAGTTTCCTTTTTTTGGTGACAAAAAAGAGCAAAACAATCAATCAGACTACATGCCATATTGGAATGGGGGGGAGGGTAGAAATAGGGAGAAAATTTCTCAAAATCTTATGGAAATCAGTGTTGAAAACTAAAATATTAAATAAAAATGATAAAATTTAAAAAAAACATTAGTACATTTTAAAATTGTTATGGTGAAATGCCATATGATGTGTAATAAAATTAAAAACAAACAAACAAACCCAGTATCTATTTGCCTTTTAGTCACTCATAACAAATTGATGCCACTTATTTACCATCATTTATTCTTTTTACACCAGTTACAACAGAAAAAAGAAACAAATTATGTTGGAATAAAAAACAGTGAAGTATTTTAGGATAAGTAAATTTACAATATATTGGCATAATGCTTAGTCTATATATTAAATTAGTTGTCAAATATCTTTGTCACAAATACATTAAAAAAAAGAAATTAGAAATACTTAATTGCTTAGAATGATAGACACATTTATTTCAGTACAAAGAGACAGGGATCAGATGAGAGTTGTGATTTCAGAGACAGAGAACTTACAGATGAGTCTTAGACAGTTGCCAAGGGCAATGAGAAATTAAATGACTTGCCCAGGATATCACAGCCAGTATGTGCCAGAGGCTGGACTTGGTTTAGAAAGGTCTTCCTGGCTACAAAAGTTGCTCTCTATCCAGTACATCAGGCTGCCTCCCTTGTTTCAAAATAAAAAAACTTAAAACCGTGGTCAAACATTGTAATTCATTTGTAAGAAAATTACACCTTGTAGAAACCTACAGGATTGCTGTTTTCCATCCTGTCTATTTTGAAAGCACCAGATAGCTAAAATATTGGATATAATTTAAGTTGATGGGGAAAAAAAAAAGCATTTCAACACCTGCAAAAATATTCCCCATTGAGCCCTTAAAGAGCTTTACTGTTCTTGTGCCATGAAAATGAATGTTTACTTTAGCCCAGTAACACTGCAGGAGGTTAACAGGAGGGGAACAAAGTCTAAGGATCCCATTACACCCTTTTGTTATGTCACAAAGCTAAATTATTATGAGTTCTATAGTTTAGTAATTTCGATCTAATTCAGTACAAATAAAATCAGGTAAAACAGACTCCTTTTTAATCTACTCAAGCTATGTAATATCCACATTAGAGACTTGAAGAGAAAACAAGACTAAAAAACAGAAAAATTAGTGACTGCCTTAGGATTTTTAATGCTGGAAAAACTGCTCTTTTAAGAAAATGTTTTGCATATATGTATATGTGTATATGCAACTCTTTAGGCACACACAATTATGTACACATGTAAATTCTACTTCATCACTACTACTAGTGGTAAACATGCTCTGTGGAACGTGAAGCAACTTAGATGTGACTATCTTTTCTATCCTGTATAGTAAGAACTATACTACGGATTTTAGCTAATCACGAATCGCTATGTCTGGTGTTATTTGGCTCTACCTTCCTTTTATAATTAAAATCTCTTAGACGCTCTTAGATGCACAATCATGTTTCTTCTCTGTGTCTATTCTGCAAATATATGTCTATGTTGAGATATTTAGAGTGGAAATGAACCTTGGCTATGTGAAATCAAATTTCTGCATGGCTTTGAGGCATATTTTCTTATCTTATTTGGGGCTGGCCTATATCAGTTAACTAGCTCAATTTCTTGGGGATCTGGCATCATCCATTATTCCTATATGACTTGCCCGACAAAGCTGTAATGCAATGTGTACAACTCTAATGTTGGCAGACTAGATTTTGCTGATAATTTTACCTAGCTATAATGTGTGGTAAGGCTCATGGATGATACTGATGAAATTTCTAATATACATCATTATAGTAAGGATCTTTTATAGAGATTTGCTACTGGCCATAATTTTGATCTGGAATTTTGTCATTTATTGAAAAATTCTATCATTAAAGTGCCCAAAGAACACATTTGCCTTGATCTGGTATTTTAATTCTGTTAAATGAGAGGATCATTGGACATAAATCCTATACAGAGGGGGCCAAGCTGTGAAAAGTTTCAGGATTATGGCTGTATCATTATGAAATCAGAAAGAGAATTTAAAAATTTTAAGCAAAGCCATGCTCATATCCCTATCTCTACCAGGTCATCAAAGTGAACAGACTCCTGGAACAACGTAGGTAAGGGAAGTCAGGAAGCTAGATATGTAACTTTAAGATGAGGACTGGCTTAAAGTATGGATTACCTGGAATGAGGCATGAAGCTGGAACACCCAACAGGGCTGAATATAGCAAGGTAACTAGAGCCCTATCATTATCTTTCTCCCTGGGGCTCCCTTGCCTGCTGTAAACGGTATGAACAACTGAAGGAGAGCTTTCTGTCCTCAGATGATCCCAGCTGTTAAGTACGTTTTGCCACTGGTTCCACTGTGCTGTGGCAGTATACAGAAAACCCACTCCCTGTTCCCTCTTAATGCATAGTGGATAAGAAAGAAAGGAGGTACAAAGTTCAGAGAAGAAGATTTAAGAAAAATTTGGATATTGGCAGGAGTCCAGAGTGAAGATTTCAATGCCACAGCAACTCCTGAGTGAGTAAATTCCCTCTATGAATGCGGGCTGGCATCTTTCTTAGAGACTTGGCCAGGGAACTATGAGGTTAAGTGACTTATCCAGAAGGTGTCACAGGAGAGACCTAGACTGGGTCTTCATGGTTCCAAAGCCAGTTCTCTATTCACTATACAATACTACTCCCATAAAGAAGAGGCTAAAAATCAGAGTTATCAAAAAATAAAATGGTCTCAGTCAATAGGCAGGATGAGAAAATGAAGTTACAGTTTATTACCAGCAGTCTTTTTAAGGGAGAAGCTAATTTCCAAAAGCTGAAAAACAACAAAACACCTTGGGGCTAAACCCTAGTCCAAAAGTAGTCTTGACTAAAAGCAGACCTCATGTGCCATGTATACGGTATCTTCTTACTATATTATCATTTCCTTTTGAGAGGAGGTAAAGAAACTGTTACTGAAGGGAGTTTAGTCAAGCATTTAGCATTTATCCCCAGGTATTTATTATCCTAAAAACCTAGGCTTAATCTCCTCCCACCTTGGGTATCTAAGAACACATAACGAGGTTTTCCATTATCATAATCTTGTGGATCAATGTTTCAATTAAATCATATTTCTCCATTTTAGGGCTAGAAGATCTCATTTTCCTCCTTTTCCCATCTCTATGATTCAGTGTCAAAGACTGCCTAGGAAAATATGCCCTCATTCACATTCCCCTTAAGTTTCTCTGTCTCTGAATCTCTTTCCTTCTCTACTCTTCCCTTCCAATATGCCATCTGGAATCCCAACTCTTCTTTCATACTCCTCCCATCTTCCTGCAATCATGGAAAGCTGGATCCTTCAGCAGACAATATATGCCTGGCCTCAATCACCTGTCTCCCCTGGGCTCCCTCTGACCATATACTGGACCACGTGGAGTATCTTCTCTCCTGTGGTCTGTCTGAACAAAGAAGAAGAGATACTCCTTGCTCCTCAATGCCACTTCTAGACTTGCACTCAACAGTCATCCTTAATTAACCTTTCCTTCTTTGAGGTTCACTCTATCTAATTATATTACTACATTCAGATCCTAGTTGAAACTATATTACCCCCATCCTGGGCCATTCTCCTTTTTCTCAAGGACTTCCCCTTTAAGCTTTTGGCTCATTGTCTTCTACTCCACCTCAATCCTATTGATATCTTTTTAGACACATCAGAAAACAACTTGGGGCAGCTAGGTGGTGCAGTGAGTACAGCACTAGCCCTGGAATCAGGAGGACCTGAGTTCAAAAATGACCTCAGACACCTGACACACTTACTGGCTGTGTGACCTTGGGCAAGTCACTTAACCCCAATTGCCCTGCCTTCCCCCTTCAAAACAAACAAAAACCCCAACAACTTAACCAATTCTTATTTCCTGCCTTAAAAAACACTTCCCCTCTCCCTACTATCACCTCAAGTTGTCATCTCTCTTGCTCCCCTTTCACAGTCAAGCTCCCAGAAAGAGCTGCTGACCCTTATGGACTGAACATTTTCTACTCTTATTCACTTCTCAACTTCTTGCTTCCAAACTAATGACTCAAGTGCAACTTCATCTTCCAATAAAATATCTTAACTGCTAAATCCTGTGGTCTTGTCTCAGTCTGCATTCTCCTTGACTTCTCTGCAATATTTGATATTGAGGACTACTCCTTCTTCCCTTTTCCTAAAAATATGCACTCAATTTTCCTTCTACCAATCTAACTGGTTTTCTCCATCTTTGGCATCATCCATGCTATGACTCCTCCCTGTGATCTCATCAACTTCCACAAGCTCAATTATTATTGTAATGCGGATGGCTTCCAGACCTAATTTCTCCACTGAGTTTGAGGTCTCATATTTCCAACTTGTCTTTACATAGGCAGCCCAAACTCAACATGTCCAAAATTATCTTCCCCCTGTAAACCCGGCCCTCCTGCAACTTTCCTATTTTTGTTGATGGTACCACTATTCTTCTAATTACCCAAGTTCACAACTTCAGCCATTGACCATTCTTCCTTTACCTTCATCCTTCTCCCGATAAGTCAAGAGCTGCTAAACATTGTTGATTTTACCTCAATAAGAAAACCTGCATTTAAAGCTTATTTTATGAGCTGCCTCTTACGGAAAGATTTTCCTGATCTCCCTAGGTGTTAGTTTTCTTTCCTTTCTCTAATTATTATAAGAACATTCAGAATCCCTGAGATTTTGTGTGCATTTATAAAGTGAAATCAGAGATTACATGCACACCTTTCTTTGAGATGCATTTTAACATCAAACTCATCAACAAAGATGACTTTCTATACATTTTTGATGTTTAATAATCCTTTTAAGTATTGGAGTTTATGATAAAATATTTGGACAAAGGGTCATTTATTACATCCTCCAAAAAAAAAGGAACAGACTAAATAGATACATCAAATTACATCATTATTTTTTACTTCACAAGTGGTAATACATTACATAAGGTACAAATACCTCAGAGAACTAAATATAACATCACAGAATAATCTTACGATTACATAACAATTTAAGGAAATTCACCTTTGTTCAGAAGCTATTAGAGAATCTCTTACTCCTGAATCAAAGCCTGCTATGAGATGACTAAAACACAGAAACCTTGATGTTATTTTCTGTACTACTATATTTGCTAAGCAGTAAAAATTTTTTGTATGGTTCTGCAAAGAGGCTCAAAATTATATTAGGCTATAAAATGCCCATGGCTATGGTTGTATAGCAAGAATATCTTGTCAATAATAATCCTAACATGCCACATTAACTGCCATAACCAAAAGATCTTTAATTTTTGGGTTTTTTTTGGGGGGGGGCAGGACAATTGGGGTTAAGTGACTTGCCCAAGGTCACACAGCTACTACATGTGTCAAGTGTCTGAGGCCAGATTTGAATTCAGGTCCTCCTGACTCCAAGGCCAGTGCTGTACTCACTGTGCCACCTAGCTGCCCTAGATCTTTATTTTTTAAAACAGTATAGAGATCACTAGCTATTTCTACTCTTTTTTTTTAAATTTTTTTTTATTAACATCTTTAGTTTTCAGCATTAATTTTCACATGCGTTTGAATTACAGATTTTTCTCCCCATTT
>JAQQSZ010003776.1:0-14347 GCA_028646595.1 Phalanger gymnotis
TGAGGTGACTACCAGATTTACACATCCAGGTCTACTCTCTCCTAAGTTCCAATATTACCTCACCAACGGCTCCTTGATCATTAACAGCTTAGATGCCCCAATGGGCGTCTCAAATCCAACATGTCCAAAACAGTTTCCCCCCAAACTAACCCCTCTTCTGAACTTTCTGAACTTTCCTATTTCTTTAAAGTATGCTACCATCCTCCCAGTAAACCAGTTTGACACACTCAGAGTTGTCTTTGATACCTTATTCTTCCTCAACCAATATATCTAATCAGTTGATCAGTCTTATTGATCCTACCTCTACAACATCTCTCCCTTCCATCCTCTTCTCTTCATTCACATAGCCCCTGCCCCAGTTCAGGCCCTCACCTCTCTCTCCTTGACTATCACAATAGCCTCTTAATTGGCATCTCTTCCTCGAGTTTCTCTTCTTTTCAATCTATCACTAGAACAACACAGTAATTTTCCCCAAAACACAGGTCTGACCATATCGCTTGCACACTCAAGCAATCAGTCAATATTTATTAAGCACCTACTAGGGGAGGGCTGTGGCAAGAGACAGTTCTTGCCCTCAAGGACCTTATACTTGATGAACTCCAGTGGCTTCTATTACCTGTAGGGTCAAATACAAACTCCTCTGTTTTGTATTTAAAGCCTTCTACAACTTGGCTCCACCCTACCTTTCCATATTTATTAATATATCTCTCCTCTTCACAAAACTTTCAGACAAGCCAAGCTGTCAGATATAGACTAGCTGTGTGACCTTGGGAAAATCAATTAACCTCCAGGTACCAAAGGAAACTCCCTAAGGGGGCAATTGCAGAATATTGATAGAAGGGAAGTTCGTCACTGGGAATCCCCTAAACCAATGAAATTGCAGGCCCATTTCATAATTATATATACTTATTTGTTCACGTTGTCTGCCCTTATAGAATGCATAGTCCCATAGTCCTTGAGGGCAAAGGCTGTCTGATTTTGTCTTCTGTCTCCCCAGCACCTAGAATCAAATCTGGTATATAGTAGGTGCTTAATAAATGCCTATTGAAAGATAGCCTAGAAGTTTCAAATTTAAAACTATATTACAAATCTGTAATCATAAAAACAATCTGAAATACAGTAGTAGATCATGGAATAGATTAGGTACATGATATATGTTACGAAATGACCATAATAATCTAGTATTTGATAAACCCAAAGATCCAAGCTTTATGAGCAAGAATTCACCATTTGACAAAAATTGTTGGAAAATCTGGAAAGCAGTTTCGCAGAAACTAGGCATAGACCAACATCTCACACAGTATACCAAGATAAGGTCAAAATGTATGATTTAGCCATCAAGGATGATGTCATAAGTAGATTAGGGGAGTGTGGAAAAATATACCTGTAAGATCTATAAACGAGGGGAAAGTTTATGATTAAGCAAGAGATAGAGGGGATTACAAGAAGTAAAATAGATAATTTTGATGACTTGAAATTTAAAAATGTTTGCACAAACAAAACTAATGCAGTCAAAATTAGAAGGAAACCAGGAAACTTGGGGGAAATTTTACAGCAAGTTTCTCTAATAAAGGCCTCAGTTCTCAAATATATAGGGAACTGAATCAAATTTATAAAAATAAGAGCCATTCCCCAGTTGACAAATGGTCAAAAGATATGAATAGACAATTTTCAGAAGAAGAAATCAAAACTATCAATAGTTATGTGAAAAAATATTCTAAATCACTATTACTTAGAAAAATGAGAATTAAAACACTTGTGAGATACCACCTCACATATATCATACTGGCTAATATGACAGAAAAAACAAATACTGAAGGAGATATGGAAAAATTGGGACAACCATTCTGGAGAACAATTTGGAACTTTGCCCAAAGGGTTATAAAACTGCGTCTACCCTTTAACCTAGCATTGCCCTACTAAGTCTGTATCCCAAAGACATCAAAAATAAGAAAAAGGGACCTATTTGTATAAAAATATTTATACTTATTCTTTTTGTGGTAACAAAGAATTGAAAATAGAGGGGATGTCCTCCAATTGGGGAATGGCTGAACAAATTGTGTATGATTTTAATGGAATTCTATTGTGCTATCATTTCAGAAAAACCTGGGAAGACTTGTATGAACTCACGCAAAGTAAAGTGAGCAGAACCAGAACACTGTACATAGTAACAGTAATATTGTAACAATGATGAATTGTAAAAGACTTAGCTACTATGATAAAGACAATGATCCAAGATAATTCCAAAGGACTCATGATTAAAAATGCTATTCACCTCAGAGAGAGAAATGATGAATTCTGAATGCAGATTGAAGCATACTTTTTTTTTTACTTTTTTGTGTTTTCTTTTGCAATATGACTAAATATGGAAATGTTTTGTATGACCTCAAATGTATAATCAAAATCAAATTGCTTGCCTTCTCAAGAAGAGGGAAGAGGCAGGAAAGAGTGAGAGATTTAATACTCAAAATTTTTAAAAAATGATTGTTAAAAAAATTTACATGTCATTGGGAAATACCAAACTAAAAATAATTTTAAAAAATAAACACCTGCTGATTGGTTGATTTCCTCCTCTGCAAAATGGAGGTGATATAACAACAAATTACAAAGGGCTCTGAGGAAAGGGATGTGAAAACTCGAAAGCATATGCAGGAAAACAAAGTAGAACAGACTCTGTGTGGTGTAACACTGCAGGTAGATGGCAAGCACCAGAGAAAATACAAGTGAGGACATGGAAGGACACTGAGGCATCTTCCCTACAATCCCACCCTTCCAACCTTTTCCTATGTCAACTATGTGGGAAGTCAATCTTGTTTAGGACTTGGAATAGGGAGGGGAAGTCGGATTCTGATTCTAGGCCTAGGGAGGGGGGTGGCTTCCTTGGACTTTAGTATCTGTATCTGTGAAATGAGGTGGTTCAAGGAGGTGATCTCTAAAATTGGTTTTCTAGTGTTAACATCACCTGAGGCTATTCCTTCAGGTCCAGTATGAAGGCTTTGTGGAAAGACAAGAATCTCAAAAAAAACAGGATTTGTATGGGCTGATGTCAGCACAAATGAGGAGGGTGCAAACTCATGAATGTGACCATACCCATAAAAGCACTATAAAGTCAAGGTAAAATTGAGAATTGACTCATTGTGAAAGACTGCTGATCTACATTCCCCTCTGGGTCTCAACACCCCACCCCTTACCATGTAGGCAGGGTTTAGCTAATCCTAGGAATTAAATTATACCAAATAAAATTAAAGTCCCTCTTTAACATTAGGACATAGGAAAAAAACTGTATGATTCTCCTTCCCTGAATGTTAATAAGTCAGTTGCATTGAGGAATACAGAAGGGTAAGTTGAAAATGCATTTAGTTTTCCTATGCAGTGATATTTATTTAGACTGTAGAATAACCAAAAGATATGGAGAGTCAGATTTACTGCAAGTGGTATGCAATTGTTCGAATACAATTTAACATTTAAAAATACTTATTGGAGTTAATACATAATAGATTTGTTATCAGCATGGCATTTAATCTTTGGTAAATATGTTTTTAATAATCACTTGATATTTACTTAGTATTGCACTAACTGTCTTATTAGATTCCAATTAAATGCATATATGAGAATGCTAAATTAAAGTGTTACCAGAAAAACTGATTGCAAAGCCAATTGTTGGCACCCAGCCACAGCCTTCTTGAAGGAACATGGCCATGGCCACTTGTTGGTCTGTTACCAAACAAAAAGCAATTAAAAGTTGTACCACCAAGCACAGTCAATAAGTAATCTTTCAGGTCATGTCAGTATTCATAAATGCTTAATCTTCTTAGAGGTTTTTTTTTTTCTTAAGGCCATAGAACTTATGTAAAACTTAGGGGAAAATTACCCAGGTTTGTGAAAATAATAAAGTTTTAAAAATTCACAGCATAATAGAAAAGCAGCAAGATATATTGGAAAGAACATAGGTTTTGGACTTAACTGAGTTCAAACCACAGCCTTGTTACTTATTACCTGTGTGACTTTGGGCTAGTACATTAACCTCTGTGTACCTCCTTTCTCTATATATAAAATAATAGTGTAGGAACAAAGGATTGCTTCCAGCTTTAAATCTTATTTTCTAGTGTACAGATGAACATCCATGTAGCTACATAACATACATACACAGAGTAACATCTCAGCCATCCAAAGGTCCAGCAACCTCACCTATCTGGGACATAGCCAAGATCCAGGAAGTGAAGAGAAAGGGTAAAACGGTCAGTGCCCCAAAAGTCTTGGTGCCATTGTAAGCCCTTAAAACTGCACTAAGATTTTTGGGACAACCTGTAACTGTCACAAAGTTTATGCCCTAAAGCTTATGCACTTTATTCATAGGGGAGAAACTTGGGGCCTCCATTAGCAACTAAATACTCTCATTTCACACTCTAGCAAGTAGTTAAACATATTCCAAAAAAAGCAAAAGCAGTGTGGAGCCATTAATATAGTCCTATATACTTTAGTAGCCCTTGGAGACACCCCTATATTACATATATAACCCAATTTAGTTGCTGTTCATGATGGTCTGTCGCTCACTCAGTTAACAAAGAAAGGCAAAAACAGTGTCCCTGATTTAAAAGAGCTCACTTTCCAACCAGGGAGAGAATATGCAAATAACCATGTATATGCAGGATATATACAGCAAATGGAAGTTAAATCCAGAAGGAAGGCACTAGTAGTGTTGGGGATTGGGGGGACGAACTGGAACTGGGAAAGACCTCCTTCAGGAGTCTCAAAGGAAGGTAAGAGGCAGGGGCGAGGAGGGAAAACATTTCAGTGGAACGGCAAGTACAAAGGGTCAAAGTTGAAAGATGGAGCAGACTAGCAAGCAGACTAGCAGTAGCTAGATCACAGAATTTGTCAGAGTCAAGTAGAAGAAAATAGTAAAGACAGGAAGGAAGCAGACAGGTTGGGAGAGACCTTAAATACCAAAAAGAAGAGTTTGTATGCAATTTAGGAGGTAATAGAGAGCCACTGGAGTTTGTTGAGTTGGGGGAAGGGGGTGACATGGTTAGACTTGTATACTTTAGGAATATCACTTTTGGAGAGCAAGGGGAAAACTAGAGGTGGGAAGTTTAATTAGAAAGCTATTAGAGGGGCAGCTAGGTGGCACAGTGAGTAGAAAGACGGCCCTGGAGTCAGGAAGACCTGAGTTCAAATCCAGCCTCAGACACTTGACACACTTACTAGCTGTGTGACCTTGGGCAAGTCACTTAACCCCAATTGCCCTGCCTTCCCCCTCCAAAAAAAAGCTATTGGAATGGGGGGGAGGTGCAGAGCAGCTGTATGAACAGAAAGAAAGACTGATAAATGAGCAATGTTGTGAAGGTAGAAAAAGATTTGGTAACAGAGTCGATATGTGGAGTGAGTATGAATGAGGAAGGAGACAAGGTTGTGAGCCTGGGTGACTGAGAATATGGTGGTACCCGTGAAAGTAACAGGAAAATTAGGAAGTTGGCTAAGGGAAAGATAATGAATTCTGTTTTGGACTTGTTGAGTTTGTGCTGCCTACAGAACAAACAGTTTAAGATGTTCACGAGGCAGTTGGTAATGTGAGACTAGAGCTCAGGAGAAAGACTAGGACTCAAATATACGTATATATATATATATATATATATATATACAGAGAGAGAGAGAGAGAAAGAGAGAGAGAGAGATGCATAAAGATGATAGTTGATCCCATAGGAGCTGATGAGATCAGCAAATAATATGTTGTAGAAGAAAAGATGGCTCAGGAAATACTTTTAGAGGACATCCATCAGGGAGACTCAGAAGGAACAATCATAAAGGAAAGAGAACTATCTGAGAGCAGCACCCTGAAAACCTAAAAGGAAAAAAATATCCAGGAAAAAAGAGGGAGTAATGGACAGAAAAGGCAAGAATAGTGAAGACTGAGCAAAGACCATTAGATTTGGTGATTAAGAGAGTATTGATAGCTTTGGAATAAGTCTTTTCAGTTGAATGAAAAGGTCAGAAGCTGATTGCTAAAGTTTTAAAGATAAAACAAAAACAAAAGAAACAAATGAGAAAGTAGGAATCTGAGGCACTTAGAGCCTCAATTATCTAAATTCTCAAGGAATTTATCTAAGAAACAGAGGAGGAAAATAAGACAATAACTACTGAGGATAGTCAGGTCAAGTGAGGGGTTTTTTTTTAATGATGGGAGAAAAATGAAGACATTTGTAATCTGGGGGAAAGAGACAGGAAATAGGGAGAGGTTGAAGATTAAAAAGAGAGAGCGATGAGATGATAGTGTGAAAATCTGCTAGAGAATAACAGAGGGGATTAGATCAAAAGTATACATAGAAGACTTTACAGTTATACCTTCCACATCAAGACTTTCTACATCATGGCTTTGATATATCTGGGGTTAGCATAAGAAATTAAATGGGAATTTTGGAGGAGTTTTGCAGGAGCCATGAACAACACACGAAGGCCAGCAGACAACACCAAAAAGGTTTAGAAACTCAGAAATGCATAATATATTTAGTATTGTATAATATCAACATAGTTTATCTTTTAATACCATAAATACACACTATATCTTTTCTCTGGTGTAAAGGGAGGGACAAAAAACGTTTATTCGGATTTTGCAGATCACAGGGAGTGCCAAGCCCCAAACTCCTGCAATGTGGAAGGGACAACTGTACATTAGCAATTCAGTCCATCTTTTCAAGGAAGATGGGGTAAAGGAGAAAATGCCTGGGTCATATGAGAAGAGGAGGAGGTGGGAGAGGGAGCGCTCAGCAAATGATCTTAATATTTTTGATGGCATATGAATAAAAGTTTTTGGCTGGGAGGGTGGAGGAAGGGAGACCTGAGGAAGAATGAAAATGTTTGGAAAAGCAGCTATGGTGAGTAGAATAGTAACATTTCTTAATGACATATAAAAAAGATTGCCTTGGTGCAGTGACGGCCCAATTGAGATTATATAACATAAATTTGCGGCAGATCCAATTAGCGTAGTTTCATGAGTGGCAGAATTTGGAACCCACAGCCAGTGCCTGTCATCTTTGTGGCTAGAGTGTTTAGCCTACGTAATGGTATTTGATGGATTACAGAGTACTCTTGTAGGTACACGTATATCTCCTATTGACTGCCACAGTGAAAACCAGAGCTGAGATTCATTTAGCTTCCAGGAAGCTGCATTGCTAGGCATAAAATATAAAAAGACTTACTGTAAAAGAAGGTCTCCAGCACATTGGGCAGTGCCTCTGTGGATGAATATGAACAAGAATTGTACAGAATGAGAAGGTATGGTAGGGTTATGATGTGCACTCATGAAAGGAAAGCCCATTTCCATAGTATCATGGATCTCCTAGAATTTAGGCATAGAAGCATCCAATAATTTTTAACAACAGATGGCAATTTTTATTTATTTCTTCTTTCCTGGCTCCAACCCAGTATCATTCTCCATTCACTGCTCAGCATTAGATACTGGACAACCTACCTCCTCTGCTCCTTAAATAATAATAACCTATCCCTCTCTCTTTCCCTCTCCCTTTTTCCTTCTCTCTCTCCCTCTCCTTTTCCTTCCCTTTCCCTCCCTTGCCTTTGGGTTTAGGCAGTGCTGCTGGTGACTACAAAACAAAAAGTCAGTAGTTTCTCCGCAGGACAAAGGGACACCTTATGGCTATGGGTTGAAGAGGGAATAAATATGTATTTTAAATAGTACATAATATGTGTATTACATTGAAAAAGATGCTTTAAATTATGAATACTATGATAAGTTACAACTCACATTTCCCATTTGAAGGCTATCCCCTTCAGGCCTCCTACTTGCTCTCAAACCCCACTGACATATGGCTTTCATGTACAATACATTGTAGGGAACAATAACACAACATGATTCTTAACTAGATGCTGCCTCAGTGAGCATTATTAAAGTTACTTGTTGCATAAATCCAAGGAAATGTCTATTGAGTAGGCTGAGGTAAAGGTGGAGAGAATGACAATAGAGCCTAGTGAAGCAAGTCTAGACACAACGCAGAGCAAGTATAACACATTCTGTTTATTAAAAACATTCAGTGACAGTTTATGTAGAAGTTCAGAAAAAAGCACTTACAAGGAGTCGAGAGACCAAGCTTGAGGGCCAAGGCTGCCATTGGCTATTTGTATGATCTTGGCAGTTGTCTGAGGGAAGATTAGACTGGATCAGCGTTCTGTGGATGGTAGAGTTATTGCAAGGGGGTCTAAAAATCCATATGCAAATCTATAAAGCCAATCCAACCAGCATTAATGAAACGCTTATGTTATGTGAAAGGCAGTCCTGTTCTAAGCAGTCCTGCCCTGAAGGAGATTGTAATTCTACTATGGAGGATAAGCAAAGAAGCAGATTTAGATGTGAACATGCTGGTATATATATGTATACATATATATACATATGTATATATATTGTACATACATAATACATATAAACACATAGATACATATATGTATGTGTCTTTCTGGGTGTATGTGTGTCTATTTATATAATATATTTATATTTATTTTATTATTATATAAATATATATTGATTATATATATATATTTATATACAGATACAGATATAATCATTTAAGGAAGGAGATAACATCAACAAGTAGGAGAATTAGGAAAGACCCCCTTATAGGAGATGGCACAGGAGCCAAGACTTGAAGAAAACAAGAGATTTTCTAAGAGGTAGAGGTAAAGTGGGAGCCCATTCGGGTCATAGGGGGCAGGCTCTACAAAGGAAGGGAGGTGACAGATGGAAGGATGAATTCAAGGACCAATAAGTAGGCCATTTTGGCTAGGATACATAGTATACAAAGGGAAATAATACAAAATGAGCCCAGAAATGAACACTGGAAGCCTACAGAAGAACCAAACCAAGTTTGGTTCATCAGATGACCTCTAGAGTAGTGTATTCAGTTCTAGACATTACAATTTAAGAAAGACACTGATAAAACTGGAGAGAGCCCAGAAGTAGTCATCCAGGTTGGTAAAAGACTTTAAATCCTTGTCATAAAATGATTGACTAAAGGAACTGGGCATATTTAGCCTGGAGAAGAAAAGACTTAGGAGGCGCATGATTGCTGCCTCGAAGTATCTGAAAGGTTGTCACAAGGAAGAGGCATTATACTTGTTATATTGGGGACCAAGAGGCAGACCCAGATCAACTAAATGGATATTACAAGGAGCCCAATTTAAGCTTGATGTCAGGAAATACTTCTAACAATTAGACTTATCCAAATGTGGAATCTTCTGGCCTGACAGGTGGTGAGTTTGGGGGACAGAGCCAAGATGGCAACTGGAAAACAGGGACTTGAGTGATCTCCCCACCCAGGTCCCTCCAAACACCTATAAAAAATGTCTCTGAACAAATTCTAGAACTGCAAAACACACAAAATAGCAGAGGGAAGCAGGACTCCAGCCCAGGACAGCCTGGATGGTTGTGGAGTAAGGTCTATCACAGGGAACTGGGAGCTGAATGGAGCAGAGCGTGAGCCGCACTTGGACCAACCAGACTGGGAACCAGGTGGAACAGGCCCTAGTGCCTTGAATCAGTGAGCTGTGGCAGTTACCAGACTTCTCAACCCACAAACACTAAAGACAATAGAGAAGGTTAGTGTGAAAAGCTTCTGGGACAGAGTGAAAGGAGTTCACGGTATGGTCACCGCCAGGGTTGGGGGGTGGGGGGGCAGCGGAGGTAATGCAGCTCTGAGGCTGCTTACAGAGCTACGGCTGCACTTACTTCTCCCCCCAGGCCCCCGTGGTGGGAGGAATTAAGTGGTGGATCAGAGCAGGAGTGTAGAGCCAACTTAGATCTGAGTCCCGTCTGGGTTGGCAGGTCTTGGGGGAGGAGTAGCGATGGTGTGGCAGAGCTTGCTGTGTAGAAATAGCTCTGAAAACAACAGTACATCCCCTCAAGCTTGAGACAAAGTACTCTATACTCTACAAACAGTCATAACCTGATGAAAAACTCAAGGGTCAAGTCAGTTGGCTGGGAACATGGCCAGTCAATGAAAACAGACTCAGATTCAGACTTAGACTTTGGAATCTTTCTTTGGTAACAAAGAAGACCAAAACACATAGCCAGAAGAAGTCAACAAAGTCAAAGAGCCTACATCAAAAGCCTCCAAGAAAAACAAGAACTGGTCTCAGGCCATGGAAGAGCTCAAAAAAGGTTTGGAAAAGGAAGTTAGAAAAGTAGAGGAAAAATTGGGAAGAGAAATGAGAGTGATGTGAGAAAACCATGAAAAACAAGTCAATGACTGGCTAAAGGAAACCCCAAAAAATACTGAAGGAAGTAACACCTTAAAAAAAAGAGAGGTGGTAAGTTTCCCCTCCTTAGAGGTCTTCATGAAGAGGCTGAATGATCACTTGTCAAGTATATTATAGTGGGGATTCCTTTAGAGTATGGGTTGTACCAGATGGCTACTGGAGGTCCCTTCTCTTCAGTTCTATGATACTGAGATAATAGGGAGACACTAAATGTTCCTAAGTAGAAAAATGAGATCAGACTTGTGCCTTAGGAAGATTTCATGACTCTGTGGAAGATGAATTAGAGAAGAGGAGAGAATGGAAGCTGCAAGTCCAGCCAAGAAGCTATTTCAGAAAGTCCAGAGGAGAGCTGATGAAGGTCCAAACTCAAGTGAAGACCAAGAGTGGAGAGGAGTGAAGTGTGAGTTCTATTGTGGAGGCAGAATGAACAAAGTATGGCAGCTGATGGATGCAGGGGATGAGGGAGAGGGAAGAGTTGGGAACAACACTAAGGTTGCAAACATGGCTGACTTACAAGAACACAAAGAGAAAGGGTAGAAAAAGAGAAGAGAAGATGGCCAGGACAGAGCTCCAAGGGCTACCCATGGTTAAGGGGCAAGAGAAGCATGACTATCTAACAAAAGAAATGTAAAAGATCCAATCACATAGGAAAGAGAACAGTATAATAAAAACCAAGGGAGGAGAGAGTATTCAGGAGGAGGGGCTCTGATCAACAATGTCAAAGGATGCAAAGAGGTCAAAATGAATGGTGCCTTAGTGATTATCTAGCACAGCTCTCTTCTTTTACAGATGATCAAATCAAGAGTCAGAAAACTTAAGTCATTTGACGAGGTCAAATAGCTAAGTGAGACAACCAGAATTCAAATCCAGGTCTACTAACATCAGAGTCAATGTTCTTTCTGGAGTTGGAAAGATTGCAAGTCTAAAGAGGTAATTCATCCTACTAGCCTGACACTGACTTTGTAGTGGTTCCTACTGACACTGAACAGATTAATTCCTGTTCCTCCATAGTATGCACAACTTAGGCCCAGCAATCAGTCCAGGTAATCAGTAAATGCTATAATAATGAGTCACCTATCTACGGGGTTTTAAGGTTTATAAAGCACTTTACCCAATAGAATCCTGTAAGGCAGATAGTGTTGTTCCATTTTACAGATGAGGAAACTGAGCTTACAGAGGCTGGTTAAGCGACTAGCCCATCATTAAATGGTTAGTCAGTGTCAGAGTTTAAGTATTTCTGATTTCAAGTCCCTTTCTTTCACCACTATTACAGTATATTACAGAAGACCTTAGGAGGCCAGTCTCACCCCTTCGGTTTATCAGCAAGGAAACTAGAACCCTTGAAAATGAAATGACTTGCCCAAGGTCACTTGGTTAGTAAATGGGAGAACTGAGGTTCTGACTCACATCCTTCCAGGGCTTTTTCTATGACACCATACCAGAGCTCTGCCACTAAAGACATTTATGGAATCTTAGGCTGTTAGAGCTAAAAAGGATTTTTCAGATAATAGGTAATAAGTAGCAGCGCCAGAATTCAAACCCAGGTACATGTTTCCAAATCCATCCTGTATCACTCTTGTATTTAATGACAATTTTACTGATAATAACAACCTAATTTTCAGATATACTCTTCATACCTGTAACTGCTTCATATCGATTACTACATTTGCTATTCATTAACAGCCTACTGTGGTAGACAAGTCAGGTGTTCTCATTCTCATTTTACTGAGGCCCAGAGAGGTGTCATAACTCACCCAAGGCTGCACAGCCCAACAGAAAAACTTACAAAGTGATTGGGCAGATGAAACATTGAGACATAAAACATCTTGAGAACAATTAGAAACGTGTGTTTTTCTGAATCAAGTCCCCAGACTCCCAAGGTATCCCTTGAGTTACAAAGAGCTGGCTCTATGCAAACAAATCATCCATGCCTACATAAGAAATACAGTGGGCTCTTTTCAAGGAGGGAACAAAATTCCCTTCTCCAGGCTAGCAGATGAAATAGAAATATTGGCGCAAGACTTTTACAGTTCATTAACTGTCTCCCAGAGCAAGGAAGATTTGTGGTTTGCTTAAGGGATTGTTAGGCAGGGGTGTGAAAAACATGCCAATAAGTTTAACTCTTTAATGTTTCCTGCTGACACACAGGGAGGCCACTATGGTCAAAATTAGGGTAACAGGAATGCTCATTTCAGCCAAAATTGATTATTTTGCTTTCCCCCCAAATGCACAAAATAGTTCTGTGCTTTATAATAATTTTGCATGCCTTGTAGTCTCCATTTTAAAATCAATATTTATAAGTCACTTCTATAAGACCAATGTTGTTTGTATTAGATTCTATAAATTGGTTATTACAGCTACTATCTCATGATCCATAGTTCTTTAGATTTATCATCAGTATTGCATGTGTGTTTTCGTGAAAAAAACAAACCGAGTCTACGGCCTGCAGCAGGGAAGAGCGACAATTATCGAGTTTGCTCATGGGGCAAAGACAAAACAATGACCAACAAGGTTCAATCTCAACTTGATTACTTCATATTCAGCAACTGTCAGTTCTTTGCAAGATAGCTCTCTTGAAAGTGACTGGTTTTAACCAAGTTGGGAATAGTGCTAAATGGTGTCAACAGTCACTTTAACTCAGATTGTTCATCAGTCTGCCTACTTAAGACAAGACAGTAGTCAGTTTTCAACTGGACATGCCATTTATAATAAGGGTTACAATTCACACAGTCACTCGTTAGTGTTTTGTTCTTTACAGTCTCATGGAATCTGAGAGTCCAGAGAGGAATCCTCATATCCACACCCTGAAGTACCCAAAGAGAATTCTTACCCCTTTCCGCAGCCCTGGAGGCTCAACTCTCTGGACTTCTCCTCTTTGGCTTCCTCTTCACTAAACCCATTAGCATTCTGGCCACTCAGTGACCCATTCGGACTGCTTGGTGACTGCCTGCCTGAGCTGCTGTTTCAGGAATGCCTCCGGCCACACTCCACTTTACTCACAACTTGACTCCTAAGTCTCTTCCTCTTCGTCCCTAACCACCTTCCATAGATGTCCTTCCCACCTTCTTTTTAGCCCTCCTTTATGTGTTGTCTCCCCCTACCTCAACAAAATGTAGGCTCCTGGGGTCTTTTGCCCTCATTTGTGCTCTTGCTGCTTATTAAATGATAATATGTTTGATTTTCCTCAGATACATTTGAACATTGCAGTCTTGAGAGCAGAGATCTAGATTCAGTCAATATTTTCACGTGCTGGCATTTGTAATTAAAGAAATGGTCTTAAGTTCGGTAACAATTATCCTTCACAATAGACCTAGAAACGGGACTGTGATTCAAGAATCTGTTTTAATTTGTTCCTCTCTGCTGCAAACATCATCCAGTCTTTCAATCCTTTAGAATTTTGAGAGAGTTTGTGAGTATACGTACGTGCATAAATGATCAAGAAAATGGTAAATCTCCTTTTAATTCTTTGATTGAAAACTTCTACTATTTAGATAAAAAGCAACATACATTTCAGTGGGTGGAAATCACATTAATTCTATTTCCAGGGTGCTTTCATCTAAAATTCAATCTACAGCTAAGATTAATAATGGATTTAATTCTCAGATAAGATTAATGATATATTTAATATAGGGCATTTATGTCATGTGAATGATATGGTAATGATTATGGTAATTTTGAAAGATCATAAAAGAGTTGTCGATGGTTATCACATAGTTATTCATCTTTAACTGAAGTTGGAGTGTGATTTTTTTCTTTTATTTTCAATGATGTTGCTCTTTGTCTTTTTCTTTTCATTTTTGTTGTAAATCGCACTGAAATGTCTGTCTGCTTACCTATACCTAGAAGTAAATCAAATTCTGATGACTGAGGGTCTTAAAGAGCTTTCAGTCATCATCCCCAACATCAGTGAACCATGCTTGGGACAATAGATGGAAAAGTTAAGGAGTTTGGACTGAACGTGGACCACGGGAAATACTCTCTTGAGCTTTACTTCATTGGATGTAAGAGTATAGTATATTCCTCACATTTGTCATATTCTAATTTATATTGCATTTATTTGTGTGTATATGTATGTATGTATGGA
>JAQQSZ010003777.1:0-14346 GCA_028646595.1 Phalanger gymnotis
CTTCCTTCCTTCCTTCCCTCTTTCCTTCTTTTCCAGAGTCACACAGCTAGTTCATTAGTAGTAGAGAGGATATATACCCTCCCACATCCCAGGTCCCATGTGTCTTTCTCTAAGGAAGCCTGCCTCTCCAGTTTCTAATCAGCAGGTGCTGCACCTTCATTGCTGGGATTACCACCCCCTCTGTCCCCACCCCTACCCTCACCCTGTGAGAAATTACCAAAGTGAGAAAATATCATTCCTCACTCCCCATAGGCACACGTTTATTGCTGTGTCAGAGACTAAAAAAGATTAAGACATTGATATTCGACTAACCATAATAATGGCCCCACAATTGTAGCAGTGGCAATAGTACCTGACCAGAAGGAAGAAGCCTTGGGTTCTGATCCTAGGTCTGCCACTAACTAGCTGTATGGCCTTAGGTAAATCGCTGTATTTCCGAAGACACTAAGGCTTGGTCTCAGCCTTTTCCTCATGGATATTTTATACTCTATGGGCTCCTCTGCCTCTTTTAATCACTAAACAAACATTTATTAAGCACCTACTTTGTGCCAGGTTCTGTGCTAAGCTACCAAGATTATGTATTAGCAATTAACCTTTGAGGCAATAAAGGGATCACTATAGTGTTCTTAAGTATGTAACTAAGATAGAAGGAACACTGAAGAATCAACAAACAGCAGACGTTGTCCTATATGATAAAATCTATATAGAAGGAATATCTATTGATAACATTCCCAGTCAGACAAAGTATCCCAAGAATTTATGCAGAAAAATAAATAAAGATGTGTCTCTGGCAGAGGAGCTAAAGCAAATGTGGAGACTGAGGCAGAGTAAGCGAATCTGATGTCTGAGATGGCTTCACGGACCCTCATTGTTTGGGGTCTAAAGGCCTTGAGATTCTTTGTGCCATGCTTTGGCACTAATTCAAAAAGTGGTAGTCCCAGCCTCTGGCCAGGGTAGTAAAGTAGAAAGAGCATTGTATCTAGGATCAGGGGACCTGGATTCAAATCCTGGCTTAATATTTATCTACCAGTGTGACCCTAGACTCTTCTCTGAGCCTCTTTCCTCATTTGTGAAATGATGTAGTTGGACTAAGTGTTCTCTAAAGCCCCTTCCAGCTCCAGATTCCATGACCCTAGGTCACTTAACCTGTCTGAGCTTCAGATTTCTCTTGGGGATAATAATACTTATACTACCGACTTTACAAAGTAGTTGTGAAGAAAGTTCTTTTTAAATCTTAAAATGCCAGAGAAATGGAAGCATTTATCTAGGGATAATTGGAGGAGGAAGACCTCTAACTTCACCATTGTAGAGAACTCCCAATCAGTCAGTCAACAAGCATTTAGTAAGTGCTTAGTCTGAGTCAGGCGCTGGGCTAAACACTGGGAATACAAGTCAAAAGAAAGATAGATCTTGCCCTCGAGGTGTTGTGGTTGTTGTTCAGCCTTCATTTTCCAAGAGGACCAATGATATCATGAGAGCAAGGTCTTCATTTGCAGGAGAATTAGGTTTAAGCAAGGCAGAGCGGGGCAAAGTCATCAGCCTCACACTCTCCTCCAGAGCCATTGAAGTCAAGTGGCAGAACATAAGTCAAGATGACTGGTGATGGCCTGGGATGCAGTGGTTGACCTTTGCCAAGCCTCAGTTTGTCTGAGGCAAAGGTTTTGAACCAAAGGACTGAATTTTGTGTCTAGGCAGCCTTAGGTCCAGTTTGAGTCCAGCACTTCTTCAAGGTGCTGACATTCTAAAAGAAAACAACACATTAAAAGGGAACTGAAAAGCAGAGAAGGAGGAGGAGGAGGAGGAGGAGGAGGAGGAGGAAGTATCCACAGAACTCACCAATAGGATCTAACAAAGCGAGAAGGCATGGTGAATGGGAAGTGGAGCTGGGAGAGTAGTAAAGGATGGCTGACTTGGGCACTTCCTCAAAAGGGAGGAGGGGGCCAGACAGTCAAAAAGACCTTCCAGGTTGAGGAGGGATATTCCCACTATAGGAACTCCCTCCATTGGTGCAGATAAGGAATGTGTCTATAACCTCTAATAGTCTTAAGAACTCAGAAGTTATCTGACTTACCCAAGGTCACACAGCTACTAAGTGTCAGAAGCAGACTTCTTCCTGACTCCAAGACCAGCCCTCTATCCACTGGGCCCTTTATTACTACTTCACTAGGACATTTCTAGTGCATCAATATGTCATTGGAGTAATGTCCTTGGCTAGGAGGACACATGCTGTTCTAATGGGCCTACATCAGGCTCATCTGAGCCTTCATAGCTATTAACCATAATTAATAAGAGCAGCTGCTACATGTACACAGAGTCCTTCAGACATCATTGGCCTTCCTGGTCTCTTCCACTTTGGAAGTGAAGAGGCTTGTGTCAGTATCAAGATAATTAGGCAGGATGAGGTGAAGGGAGGCTCATGGATTCAAAGATGAGGACAATTCAATGAATAATTAATGTAATAATAGTTTGGAAAGACTTAAGGATCCTCATGTAACTGAAATAGATTTTTAACCATCCCCCCCCCCCACCCAAAGACAACAAGGCTATGCTACATGAGATACGGAAAACCTCATTCTGAGTGAGAGGAGGCTTGGTGGAAGGGAGTCAAAAAGGAGGCAAGAGGATTATAGTAAATATTTAGAGGTAGGAGGACCCTTAGAACATTGGCATGCCAGAGCTGGGGGTGGGGTGGGGAGGGGGACTTAGAATAGGGAATGTCAAGGTTATAAGGGAAGTTCGAGCTCACCTAGTCTAGTGCCCACATTTTACAGGTGATAACTGGCATTGACACTGCTCTTTAAAGCTTGTAAAGTACTTTACTTGTATCATTATGTGAGCCTCACAACAACCTTTTTGTGATAGCCAAGCATTGGAAACAAAGGATTCCCATCAATTGGGAAATGGCTAAACAAATTGTGGTGTGTTAATGGAATGGAATCCTACTGTGCTGTAAGAAATGATGAGTGTGATGGATACAGAGAAGCATGGAAAGATCACTATGAACTGATGCAAAAAGAGTAAGGTTCAAGCACTCCTCCCTTCCACTTCCCTGTCTCTCCCTCTACTGTAAAAGCTTTTTTGTACCTCTTCTATATGAGAGAATTTAACCCATTCCATCCCCTTTTCCCAGTGCACTTCTCTTTCTCAGCCCTTAATTTTTTTTTAGATAATCTTTTCATCATACCCAATTCACACCCATGTCCTCTATGTCTATGTCTAACTGCCCTGGTAGTGATAAAGTTCTTAGGAGTTACAAGTATCATCTTTCCATGTAGGAATGTAAACAGTTTAACCTTATTGAATACCTTATGATTTCTCCTTTCTGTTTATCTTTTAATGCTTCTCTTGAGTCTTGTATTTGAAAGCCAAATTTTCTATTAATTTCTGGTCTTTTCATCAGGAATGCTTGAAAGTCCTCCATTTCATTGAATATCCATTTTTTCTCCTGAAGGATTATACTCAGTTTTGCTGGGTAGCAGATTCTTGGTTGTAATCCTACCTCTTTTACCCTCTGGAATATCATATTCCAAGCCTTCCAATCCTTTAATGTAGAAGTTGCTAAATCTTATGTTATCTTGACTGTGGCTCCATGATATTTGAATTGTTTCTTTCTGGCTGCTTGCAATGTTTTCTCCTTGACCTGGGAGCTCTGGAATTTGGCTGTCATATTCTTGGGAGTTTTCATATTGGGATCTTTTAAGAGGTGATTAGTAAATTCTTTTGATTTCTGTTTTACCCTCTGATTCTAGAATATCGGGGCAGTTTTCTCCAGGTCTTTTTCTTTCCGATTCCAGTGCTCTTTCCACCACATCATGATGTGGGGAATAACTTCCCCCCCAGGAATGTTTGGAGAGGGGAAGTGACTTGCCCAGGGTCATACAGCTACTAAGTATCAGAGGTGTGATTCAAACTCAGGTCTTCCTGACTCTAAGCCCTGTGATACTATGCCATGCTGCCTCCAAATGAGGAGACTTCAAGTGAAAGAGAGGAAGGAGGATTGAGGAGAATGGTTCAGGAAACTTCTCTTCAGGAAAAGGGGTTTGGGAAGGTGGGGTCAGTGGGAAGAACATTGGACTTGGGGTGAAAAGGCTTATATCCTGGTTTACTGGTCATGCAACCTTGAAGAAGGCATTTCTCCTCTCTGGCCCTCAGTTTCTTCTTTGCTTAACAAATATTCACTAAATACCCATAGTACTATGTACCAGGCACAAATGAAACAGACTCTACCCTCAAGGATCTTCTGTTCTATTATGAGAAGCAATATGTATATATGTGTAATGGGAGTTTGGTGCATACCCAGAGGACCTTAAATGGTGATTCCATGTGGACATCACCAATGACAAGGTGGCATATCTTTCTACAGAGGAAATGGCTTCCAGGAGAATTGTGATGGTGTGTAAGGGAAGAGTCTTGGAGAGAGACTAGGGAGCATGCATAAACCTTTGACAACCAGTTCTGATCTGCTAACCATGTGTTGAAGAGGAGGCTCTTTGGCTCTGAAGGCATCAGTTCAGCTGGCTCTTTGCCTTGTTTGATTCTGGGGGATCTTGGTGACTCCAGTCTATCATGGGATCCAGTAAAGGGAAGTATCTCCAAATGTGGGGATTTCAGAAAGAGAGTGAGCCCCAGGAATCTGGGAGTCTGAGTCCAGGCTGGTTTTCTCAGCCAGCATAGCACTGGTGCCCTGAGGAAGAAGGAATGACCTTTGTGAGTGACCTCTAAGGCCTGTCCTAACAGCACCTAAGAAACAAACTCATGCAGCTATGTAGCTAATGCTACAATTGGACATGAACTTGGTGGGCCTTGTAGGAAATGAGCTAAGTTTCAAGCCTACTCCCCCCCACCCCACCCCAAAGAAAATGCCTCCAAATTGTTGGGGAGGGGGAGAAATGTTTGTGTTTGTTGTTGTTAATTCAATATTATGTGGTTAAATGGAAGTGGAAATACTAGTCACTGGCCCCCCTAACAAACAAGGGAATATAGCCATTTGGGTTTGAGCTGATGGCAGCAGAGAAAAAAGATGCTTCTTAAGGTATCCCAAACCCCTGAGAGAGGAGGGCCAGGGTATGCATGCCATGTATTCGTGTGTGTACAAGCGTATGCCCAATATAAACAATTTCAATATTCTACAACGTAGTTTGGAGAGAGGGGCACCAGCGAATAGGAAAATCAAGGAAGGCTTTGTGTAGACGAACAGTGCTCTGAAGGAAATTAGGGATTCTAGGAGCAAGAGGTATCCATTCTAGGCAGAGAGGACAGCCAGTTCAGTGGCACAGAGATAAGGGAAGAGGATTGTGTGTGAAGATCAGCAAGAGGATGTGTTTGGCTAGGTCACAGAGTGTAGGAAGTGGGGGTGATACATAGCCAGGCCATGGAGTGTAGAAAGGGGGGTGATACATAGCCAGGCCCCAGAGTGTAGGAAGGGGGTGATACGTGGCGGGGCCACAGAGCATAGGAAGGGGAGGTGATACATAGCCAGGCCACGGACCGTAGGAAGGGGGGATGATACATAGCCAGGCCACGGAGCCTAGGAAGGTGGAGATACATAGCCAGGCCATGGACTGTAGGAAGGGGAGGTGATACATAGCCAGGCCATGTACCGTAGGAAGGGGAGATGATACATAGCCAGGCTATGGAGTGTAGAAAGGGGGGTGATACATAGCCAGGCCACGGAGCATAGGAAGGAGGGATGATACAATAGCCAGGCCACAGAGTGTAGGAAGGGGGTGATACATAAGGCTTGAAAGGGAGATTGGAGTCTGATTGTGAAGGGCTTGAAATGCTAAACCCAAGAGTTTGTATTTGATTACAGAAGAAATAAGGGGTTCCCAGAGTTTACTGAGTAAGAGAGTGACATAGATGACCTGTGCTTCAGGAATATCATAATAATAGCTAGCATTTATATAGTACTTTACACATGTTATCTCATGTGGTCCCCACAATATCCCTCTGAGGCGGGTGCTGTCAATATCCTTTTTTAAAGATGAGGAAACGGAGATTGAGAAAACTTAAGCAACTTGCCCGGGGTCACACAGCTAATAAACATCTGAGGCAGGATTTGAATTCAGATCTTCTCGACTTCAAATCGAGCACCTAGCCACCAGTTTTGGTCTCTTGGATAACCTCTGCAGTCTCTTCTAATTTTAGCATTCTGTGGTTCTGAGTGGCAACCCCTGGTTAGGTCGGGATCTGGACCTGTGATTTCATTGGTTTAGGGAACTGCTGGGTGAGGAAGGCCCTTCTGCCAGAAAGATCTGCACCTGTTCCACAATTTACAGCTTTAGAAAGTCACCTAGAGCACTGAGAGGGTAAGTGACTTGCCCAATATGTGTCAAAGGCAGGACTTGAATTCACATCTTTCTAGATCCAAAGCCTAAATTCTCTCCACTATGCTTTGTGGCCTCCTCTTAATGAAAGCATATTGACTCCCATCTAGTGGCAATAGAGAGCCACTGAGGGTTTTGGAGCAGAGGAGTAATGTGGCCAAACCATCCAAGGACTAACCAGGTCTGACCCTACAGAGCTTGTGAGATCAAACCAGATTGGGTGCATTCAGGGTGGCATGACTATAGATAACCCATAGGAACTGATCAAAACCCTCCCTCTCTGCTCTATCAGGAAGGGAAGAAAGGGCCATGGAAACCACGTGCCCCCCCCCCACCCCAACCTCTCAAGGCTGATTTGCAAAGGCCACAAAGGTAACTGAGCCGGAACCTTGCATCTGTTTCTGAGAATCTCGGCCCCAAGCATTTATGGCTTTGAAGACTGATTAGACTGCACACCTGGAGCCATACTTCGAACAGACAGGTGGCTGCTCTGGACAGTAAAGAGCAGGAGTTCTTGGAACAGCCTCGGTTCCCAGGGGATAAGAAAGGAGGAAACACACCTGGGACTGGCAAGGGGAAATCCCTGTCTGGAGAGGGCCCTTCCTCCCAGAAGGTCTGGGGCCTTTCATTGATATCAACATAGTCTGTGCCAACTACTCATATACATACAGTGCCCTGGGGAAGAAATTCGCCCTGAGAAGGCAAGTTTGAATTATCTGGCTTCCTTGGGACAATCAGGTCATAGGATTTAGGATCAGACATCATACAGTCCAACCTTCCCTCATCTTACAGAGGAAGAAACTTGGGCCTAGAGAGGTCTGGCTGAAGGTCACCCAGTAGAACTGGCACTCAGCTCTAAGTGGCTTAATTCCAAGGCACTATGCCACACTACCCCAGCCTCAAGGTAGATGCAGAGCTAGTGCATTCCAAGCACAGGAGATGGACTACGGAAGACAGAAGAAGATAGGACCAGAGTGATAAATAGTACAGATCAGTCTGACTTGGCCAGAGAGTTCATGAATGAGTGTAGTGTGAAATAAGGCAGGATAGGTTGAGAGGAGTCAGACTGGGAATTTCCTTTAATGCCTGGCTAAGTAGTTTTTATTTTATCCTGCAGGCCATAGGGAACCAGGGAGGGTTAAACCACAATCCTGTTGTATAGATACCTTACAATTCACCATTTTGATTCTGGACATTACAGTCTAAAGAGACAGTCTAAAGAGTAGCTGAGGACAGATGGAATGAAGAACTCCTGGAGTGTGAGTCAGAAGATCTATTTAGATCTAAATTCCAGCTTTAATACTTATGAACTGCATTACCATAGGAAAGTCACTTAAGTTCTCTGACATTCGATATCCTCTTCTGTGAAATGGAGGTCATATTTGTACTCCTTGCTGCACAAGATTGTTGGGAAGAAAGTGCTTTGTAAACCTTAAAGTCCTAAAGAAATGTACAGTGCTGGTGCTGGTGGTGGTCGTGGTTGTGGTCATGGTGGTTGTGGTAGTGGTGGTGGCGAAATACCACCAGAAGCCATTACCCTCAGATCTTTCAGGTTGTGCCTCTGTTCTTTTTGCACAGTAAAGTGTGGGCCAGATTGTCTTGTAAATGGCCATAGGATGTGTAGCTGGAAAGAACCTTTGAGATCTATCTAGCCCAACCCCTTGATTTTACAGAGGATGCTGAGATGCTGGGTAACCTCTTTAAAAGTCTGGTGAACAGAAGTGTAGATTGGCATCGACTGGACCATGAGGCCTCTAGAGCAGAGCTGTCCAAAATGCAGCCCGATACAGGCTCTCAGTGTGATTTGTGTGGCCACCTACAAGCATAGGCATTTACGTAAATGCTTTAGTAAACGAAGCTGAGCTACTGCAGAGCTCTCACTAAAATGGCAAGTCGAAATATATTGTCTCTTGTTTCAATAAAAACCTAAGGTTGGACAGCCCTGCACAGCATGAGAGAAATGGGAGTAAAGTACCTACAAAAGAGCTTTATCAGATTAAACTGCACCGCCACCCTCCGTTGGAGACCCAGGAAATGGGCAGGATCCAAAGGGTGATGTTCCTTCGTGACTGACATTGAACTGTCAAGAGCACGTCAGAAGCCGGGCTCGAGATGGGAGGCTCCAAATCAGCCATCCTAGCAGGGCAGATGTAAGACTGAAGGCTCCAGAATCCTCTTGGCATCAGAAGATTTTGAGTGGGATCTAGAGTCCATCTAGAAGCTTATAGGGATCCTGAGCCACAGTTTAAGAAGCCCTAAATTCTAACCCAACCCCCCTTATTTTCTAGAAGAGGGAACAGGCACGGAGAAGGGAAGGGAATTGCCCAAGGTTATTGGTATCGAGCCAGTGGCAGACCCAGAATTTGAGATTGTATCATCTGACTCCAGATTCAGAGAGGGCTCTTTCCCTTACACTCCTTGGTACTTCCAGCCTTGGATTTCCAGTGGACAATGTACCCACTCCTGGTGGAGATACAATCCCAGGCTTCAGAGGGAGGGGACTGGTATTGCTGGGATGGGAGGAAGCCCAGAGTTTAAAAAAAATCCATTTACACTCGGCCCATGCTGCCCAATGTTGCTGAGTATCCTTCATCAATAACATGGTGACCTTTAAATATGGCAGAAAGGAAACTGGAAAGGGGGAGTTAACTACCGGAGAGGGACTTCCCCAAAGCAGATTGTTGCTTCCAAGCCACGGAGTATTTATTCACTTGGACCAGGATGTGCTCTTCATTTTGAAATTTTAGCTAGAGATCTAAGAAGGAAAAGAAGAAACAAATCAAAGGACTCCACCCTCACTAGGGGGCAGCTACATTGCTCACCAGGGGCTGGATTTTAGTGACACACACACACATACACGCATGCACACATACGCACACACGCGCGCACACACACACACCTTAACATCTGGTGCTTCGGTAATTTCGCTTTAAGGACTTTTAGCAAACAGTAACAACTCTATTGCTGCATTTTATGAAGGGGCCAGACTGCCTTGCTCCTCAGCCTCCCTTCCAAAAACTCCACTTGCTTATGCATTCCCAGAAGGTATTTTTTTCTTCTGTAGAAAGGTCAAGCAGAAACATTGATGTAAGGCCTGTTTATGGCGAGGCAGGGTGATTTCCAACAATTACAATGGAACATCGTTATAACTGAAGTATGTTTTCCTCTAGGGGGATACCATTAGTCAAAATATGTTTTCTCATATTTCCAGAGCACAAACACAAATATGGCTGGATGAGACTGCTCCATGGATTGGAGGCCCTTCAGAATTGCATCTCAAGGATGTAGGGATAGCAGGTGGGATTGGAGAAAGGAAATATCATAAGCCATCTGGTCTGACCCTTTCATTTTGCAGAGGAAGCAACTGAGGTCCATAGAGGTGAAGGAGGTTGCCCATGGTCACATACATAAGATCACAGGGTTAGAGCTGGAAAGGAACTCAGAGGTTATCTAGTTCAACCGCTGCATTTTAGAGAGGTTGAAACGGAGGCCCCGGGAGGTAAAGTAATTTACCCAAGATCATATGGCTTCTAAGCTGATAGCACAACACGCCCAATCAACCCTCTCCTCCACAGGCCCTGAACATGCTGCACACAGGGACACATTGCGTCCCAGAATCTTCACCACGTCATGGATTGCCTTGGGAAAGGACTGAGCACTGGCTCAAAACGGACACATATTAACAACTGTGGGCAATTCCCTTCTTCTCTCTAGACTGTGCTTTTACTCCTATGCAGACTGAGAAGTTTGGATCGAAGTTTTCTTCCAACTCTAAGCCCAATGATTACAGAGCTGGAAAAGACCTCGGTGGCCACCACCTGGTAAAACTCATTCCTGAGAAAAGATTCTCTTCTACAGCATGCCTGAGGTTGGTCATCCATCCTGTCCTTGAAGGCCTCAAAGGAGGGGAGCTCCAGAACTCACCACCTCCAAAGGTGGCCCAGTGTTAGAGTTTTGACAGCAAGTCTCAATGGACCTCTTTTTAACTTCCACCCATTACTTCTGGTTCTGCCCTTTGAGACCAAGCAGAATGAACCTAATCACTTTTGCACATAACAGCCATTCAAACATTTGAATATAGATCACATGCCCTTTCAAGTCTTCTCTTCTCCAGGCTAAACATTTGGTTCTTTCAGCTCATCCTCATATGTCATGTCTCCAGTTCCGCACTGTCCCTTTCCTGGTCGCCCCACCTTTGAATTCTCTCCATTTTATCAATGTCCTTCCTAAAACGTGATGTTCATAATTAAACATAGTACTACTGATGTTGTCTGGCCAGGGCAGATGACAGAGAGATTATTACCTCCTTATTCCTAGAAGCAACACCTCTCCTAAAGTAGCCCACAGTCCCAGAAGTTTTCTTGGCTGCCGTTAAGTATTGTCAGCTGATAGCAAGCTTGAAATCTACTGAAACATCCAGGTTTCTTCCAGGTGAAAAGGACTGCTGTCTAATCATGCCTCCCCTATCTTGTACATGTTAAGTTGATTTTTTAAACCCATTGTAAGACTGTAATTCAACTTCATCACTTAATTTGATCATGTTCTATCCTGTCAAGAACTTTTTGGTCACTTTATCCAAGTCATTGATAAAATGTTGGTTAGCACAGTACCCAGTACAGATACCTGGAGACTTCCTTCTCTGTTAATACTGACCTAATAACAACTACTCTTTGGGTCTGACCATTCTGACTCCATCTAATTGTACTTCCATTTTGTCTACATCTCCTCATCTTTTCTATGGGAGCATGCGCTACTTTATCAAAGATTTTGCTAAAATCTAGCTAAAGTATATTTATAGCAGCCCCCTGATCTACAAGTATAGTGATGCTGATAAAAATGGAAATGAGGTTGGTGAGGCATGATCTGCTCTTGATGAACCCACGTTGGCTCCTGGGGATCACAGCCTTCCTTTCCAGCTGTATGCCATTTGTTTCTTTCATTAATATGTTCTAGAATCTTGCCAGGAATAGAAATCATGATGATGATTGTGATACTAGGGAAGCTGGAGAATAGGGCTGCTAATTGGTGGTAGTACTGGCTCTAGGCCGAGTCTGTGAGAATCTCCAGGAAAGTCTCCTCAGCCCAGAACTCAAGGACCTTCCCAGGTAAGTCGATAACTTCCTCTCCAGCTTTTTCACCAACTTCCTGTCAACATGAATCCATCATTTCAGCCATAATAGTCTCCTCACTTTCCTTCAAACACACCATACATCTTCCTGCCTCCTCATCTTTGCTCAAGGTCCAGCTCAAGTCCTGTTGTCTCTCTAAAGTCTCCCCTGAGTGTCCTCACCCCACACTGTGACTTCCTCTTCCAAACTCATAATCTAGCTGCCATATTTGGGACCTTTCCTTAAAATGTCTCTGGAATTGTTTTGCATCATTGACTCTCACACACTTCTGAATTCTGTCTCGTGGACAGCTAAACTCCCTGAGGATAAAGCCTGTGTTCCCCCTCTCCAGCATCCCTCACAATGCTTAGCATAGTGCCAAATTAGTATTCAATAAGCGTCTAGTGAAAGCTCATCATGATTTTTAGTGTGATGCTTTCAGCAATGTTGTTGGGCACCTTCAACCAGGACTAAAATGGCACCAAGGTCAGCTACTTTACTGACAGTAAATTATTTAAGTGGAAAAGGCTACAAGCCAAAACTAAAGTGGAGAGAGAGTTGGTGCATGACTTTTTGTTTGCAGATAATGTGCACTCATTGCAACCTCTGAGGCTGAGATATAACAAAGTATGGATCAGTTCTCTGCTGCTTGTGCTAATTTGGGGCTAACAATTAACACCAAGAAAATAGAGGTTCTCCACTAGCCAGCATCACACCATCCATACATGGAACCATTGGAGAAATGTTGAACTCCTTGGATAAGTTCACTTATCTTGGCAGTATACTTTCCAGGGATGTATGCATAGTTGGTGAGGCTGATGCACACATTGCCAGAGCTAGCTTAATGTTTGGGACTCTCAGGAAAGTGTGGAACTGAAGGTCTGCTGAGCCATCATGCTGGCCTCATTGTTGTATGCCTGTGAAACCTGGACAGTCTACTGATGCCATGCTAGGAAACTGAACCACTTCCATTTGAATTGTCTTAGGAAGATTCTGAAGATCACCTGGCAGGATGAGGTACCAGAAACTGAAGTCCTTTCTCGAGCTAAACTGCTAAGCATTCAGACTCTACTGCAGAGAACACAACTCCGATCAGCTGGCCACATTGTTTGAATGCAAATGTACATTTGCCTAAAAGACTCTTTTCCAGAGAACTCACAGAAGGCAAGTGCTCACATGGAGGTCAGAAGAAGCATTATAAGGACACTCTCAAGGTCTCTCTGAAGAACTTTGGAATAGATCGGGAGACTGGGGAGACACTGGCACAGGACAACCCAGCATGGCATGCCTGGATCAAAGAAGGCGCTGTGCACTGTGAGCAAAACAGAACTGCAGTAGCTCAAAAGAAACGTGAGACTGTGCAAATTTAGACCCATCTCCACTCCAAATGTTCATGTGGACTATCTGTGCCCACCTTGTGGTAGAGCAGCCACAATTGGACACATTGTACCTTGACCCCAATGCAGTGATGTCATTTTGGTGAGAAAGGATGGGAACCTAGTGAGAGCTAGTGTGGTACAGTAAAGAGAGGACTAGATATCACTGAGCTTAAACCTCAGCTCTGCATTTACTTATTATATAACCTGGGCTATTGCTTTAGCCTTCTAAGCCTCAGTTTCCCCATCTGCAAAGGGAGGGTAATAATACTCCATCTCACATGATGGTTGTATGGAAAGTGCTTTGCAAACAATAAAGTGCTTTAGAAATATGCATTGCAGGGGGCAGAGTCAGCTGGAAAGCAGGAACTTGCTTAAGTTCCCTCCCAGGTCCCTCCAAACACCTATAAAAATGGTTCTAAACAAATTCTTGAGTGGCAGAAGCCACAAAATAGCAAAGGGAAGCAGGGCTCCAACCCAGGATGGCCTGGATGGTCACTGGGAAGGGTCTATCTCACAGAGCTGGGAGCAGAGTGGAGCAGAGCCCAGCGTGGCCTGCGCCAGGACCAACCAGACCAGGAGCTGGGCAGAACAGGCCCTAGTGCCCTCAATCAGTGAGCTGTGGAAGTTACCAGACTTCTCAACCCACAAACGCCAAAGACAACAGAGAAGGTTAATGGGAAAAGCTGCTGGGACAGAGTGAAAGGAGTTCGCAGTAGGCCACTGCCCCGGGGGCAGCGCAGGTGGTGCAGCTCTGAGGCTGCTTCCAGAGCTACAGCTGCAGTTGCCTCCGGCTCCAGGTCCACCTGGTGGGAGGAATTAAGTGGCGGATCAGAGCAGGAATGAAGATTCTGCTTGGATCTCAGTCGTGGTCCTGATTGGCAGTTCTTGGGGGAGGAGGAACGCTGCTGTAGCAGAGCTTGCCATGCAGAAGTAGCTCTGAAAACAGCAACCCTGAAGCTTGGGACAAAGTACTCTCTACTCTACAAGCAGTCATACCCCAACAAAAAGCTCAAGGGTCAAGTACTTGTCTGGGAACATGAACAGGCAGCGAAAACAGTCTCAGATTCAGACTCAGACTTTGGAATCTTTTTTTGGTGACAAAGAAGACCAAGACATACAGCCAGAAGTCAACAAAGTCAAAGAGCCAACATCAAAAGCCTCCAAGAAAAATATGAATTGGTCTGAGGCCAGGGAAGAGCTCAAAAAGGATTTGGAAAAGCAAATAAGAGAAGTAGAGGAAAAAATGGAAAGAGAAATGAGAGTGATGTGAGAAAACCATGAAAAACAAGTCAATGACTTGCTAAAGGAGACCCAAAAAAATACTGAAGAAAATAACACCTTAAAAAATAGACTAACTCAAATGGCAAAAGAGCTCCAAAAAGCCAATAAGGAGAAGAATGCCTTGAAAGGCAGAATTAGCCAAATGGAAAAGGAGGTCCAAAAGACCACTGAAGAAAATACTACCTTAAAAATTAGAATGGAGCTAGTGGAAACTAGTGACTTGATGAGAAATCAAGGTATTATAAAACAGAA
>JAQQSZ010003778.1:0-14346 GCA_028646595.1 Phalanger gymnotis
CACTTCTGCTCACTCAGGCTTACCACTTCATAGTCATCCTAGACTCTGGATCAAATGAGATATCGTAAATATCTTTGTCAAATGAGATACTTCCAAAATGTGCTTAGTACAAGTACCTAGCTCATAGTAGGTGCTGCGTAAATGCTTATTGCCTTATTAATGCTTCCTTTTCCCTTACCCTACAGAACCAATTAATTCCACATCTCTAGCGTCTGTCTACTCCTCTCCATTTACATTGTCACCACGCAAATCCTCATCACCTCTCACTTGCCTCCTAACTGGTTTCCCTGCCTCCAGTCTCTCCCCTCTCAATACCATCCTTCACACAGGTGATAAAATAATCTCTTAAAGCACAACATTAAAGCATGTCATTTCCCAGCTCAAGAATCTTGAGAGCCTCCCTACTACCTCTAGTCCTCATTCTGGAATTTAAAGCCCTTCAAAATCTGGCTCCAGGCTACCTTTCCAGACTTATTTCATATAACTCACCTTTATGTACTCTATGCTCCAAGCCAAAGTGGGCAATTTGCTATTTCTGTTAGTCAAAATAGGTCCTGCCCTGTATTTGATCTCCCCCATAGAGCTCCTTGAGAGCAGGCATGTTCTTTTGCTTTTGTATCCCAGAGATTATCATAGTGCCAGGCATGTAGTAGATATCAGAATAAATGCTAGTTGACTGACTGATCATATTGTTGCATTGACAATTTGCTTAGAACTCAAGACTTTTTTGCATTTTCTGTAGGAATTCCGTATCCTGATGTTCCCAGGAAAAACCCTAGGTATGGGCAAATAAGCCAAAGTCTCATGTTCCCAGGGGAAGTTCTGCAAGGGGATGTGAGCAAAAGAGTGAATTGTGGGAATTCTTTTAATATTCAGTAGGCTCTGTGTGTACCCAGAGCTTTGAATTTGGGGCCACATTGAGAATAAAAGATATCACTATGGGATCAAATTTAGGTTTACTAGTCTCTTGTCATAATCAAAATTTGGTGTTTTAGAAGAAAGCCACAAGAAGAAAATGTAAACACAAAAGCTGAATTGCAGGTATAATTTGTAGTTGACCTAAGGGAGGGAAGATTTCATCACCTCTCTCAAACCAGACACAAGTAAAACGGTGACGCAGTCAGTGCTTGTATTTGGCATCTTCCCACCTTTCTTGACTGTATGCCTTTCCTCCTTCCTTCTGCCATGCACTTCTTTTTTGTCTTATTCTTGCTGTCAAAAGGCTTTCAACTAATCTCTGCTAAGGCATTAGCTGAGAATAGCTTAAGGCATGGCTCTCCCAGAGGACTTCTAGAGAACAAAAAACTTCTAAGGCTCAAGGAAATGAAGTTCTGATGTGGCATCTCCTTAAAATAAGTAATTAATGGCTGCCAATTTTCTATACTTAGTTACAGAAAACCCTATTCCTGAAATGAGCCCTGATGATTTGAGGTGTGAAATTTTATTAACTCTTTATTAGCTTAAAAAACCCCAATATATATAATACAGGGTATCTTCTCATTAACATTATAAGGATTTTTATTTTCTTATTATTTACAACTTTCCTCCAGACTCATTGTTTACAATGTTAATGTTTTTAAGTTCTTAAGACTTTGATTCAATTCTGATAAATGCTTGATAAATATTCCTATTGTTTGAACTAAAACAACACGGAAGAGAAGACTTAGGTCCTAATATAAGCCCCTTCTAAAACACTTATAAATTTTAGAGATGCATAAATGCCCTACAGATTTCTAATACAATTTGTGAATGAATTTGAAATGCCTTCAGAGCTGCCAACATTAGCTAGTAATAATGAATTTAAAAAGTCAAGGTAACATTAAGGAAGGAGCAATGATAATCAACCCTTTGAGCTAATACTCTGTTATTTGAGATACGGAAATCTATAAGAAAACTTTGCTCGCCAGTGAATCGCATGTTTTATTATTACTGATATTAGAATGCAATGACAAAGAAATCCTACCATTGGTAACTCTTCTTCTCATCACTCATCAGTCATACAAAGAAGGGATGTGGGTTGTTTTTATGACTCATACTTGCGAAATACAGCGAAAAGTATAATAGCTGAAGTTTATGATGTATCAGCCACCCATGTCACAGAATGTTTCTAAAGGTGGCCATGAGATGGCAGAAGAGGAGAAAGGATGCCATGTTCAGAGGAAAGAAAATAAGAGGGTCTGGGCTGGTCCATATGTAGATGGCAATTCCCCCTCTCTCTTCCATAGGCTGATTAGAGGTAGGTAGCTCCTTAACCCATTTCTTAGTCTTCTAGTGGGTGAAAAGGTTTATCAACAAGAGGCCCAGGCAACTTTCTCTTTTTGTTTCTCTTATGTGATCTTTGTTCTTGAAGTTAGAGTAGTAGTAAAGACTTGACTTAGTTAAGGGATGTGCTTCATGGTTCTAGAGGAGTCAACAATTAGTGCTATTTTGATGGTACACCACGTACCAGACACAGCAAAGGAAGTCCTAGTTGGGTCTTTATGAGAGGAGTAGTATCTAGTTTTGAGGTTCACAATCTAAGATAAATTGAATTTTGGGGATTCAGAGAACAATGAGCAAAAAGTTGGGAAACAGGGACTGGAAATTTTTAATCTCAAGAAAGGAACCCTGCAGATGAACTCTTTTTACGTATATGAAGGTTGTAATATGATGATGATTAAAAAGCTATTTTCTATTTCAACTGACCAGAGCTGGGATAAGTTTAGTTCTCCCCAAGCTCAACATGCTGAAGTCAATATACTTTTTTTTTAATTGTTAAAATTGTTTTAAATTTTTAAATTCCTAACTGCTTGTGCTTGCAGACTTTTTAAGGTATTATACCTTAAAGACAAAATTGTGAAAAACAAAACACAAATTTTCTTATTTATGTGAAAGAGAGAAAATGCCATTTTAACATGTTAGCTAGTTGTAAACCTCACTTGATCTCAGAGTTCGAAAGGACCCCAGAGGCCATCTAGCCTAGCCTATAAAAGATACCTTTATAGTAACCCTGACAAGAGAGGAGGAATCTATTGTCCTGAAGCAGCCTATTTCCCTTTTCCATAGCTTTAAATATCAGGAAGTTTTTCTTTACATAAAATCAAGCCTAAAGTTTTTTTTCTTCTCATTTAATATTCACTTTTAAAATTTTGAGATACAAATTCTCTCCCTTTCTCTTGCCCCTCTCTGACCCATTGAGAAGGCAAGCAATATATCCTTTATTCATATGAAGTCATACAAAACATATTTCCATGTTATCCATGTTGCAAAAAAGGCAAGAAAAATAAAGCAAGTTAAAGGCTTAGTCTATCCTCAGAGTTCATCAGTTCTTTCTCTGGAGGTGGTAAACAGCATTTTTCATCACGGGTCCTTCGGAATTGCCTTGGATCATCATCTTGATCAGAGTAGCTAAGTTTTTCACAGTTAATCACTGCTACGATATCGCTTTTACTATGTACAATGTTCTCTTGGTTCTGCTCATCAAGTTGGTACACGTCTAAAATTGTTGAATTAAATTGAAATGACATTTATATAATGCTTTAAAATTTTCAAAGCATGTGACATCATATATTATTTCATTGGAGCTTCACAACGACCAAATAGTCATTAAACTATTGTGGCAGAGACAGGATTTGAATCCAGGTCTTCCTGATTTCAAGTCCAGCACTCAACTCATTATAGTACACTGCCTATCAAAAACCAATGCAAAACAAAACAGAAAGCAAAACAACCTCAAACCTGACTTTATACAGTGCTTAAGATCTTCAAAACTCCTATACATGATCTCATTTCCTCCCACGACAACCCTCTGAGGTAGATAATACTATCTCCATTTTACTGTTGAGGAAGCTGATGCTCAGGGAACTTAAGTGATTTGCCCTGTCATGTCATCTGAAATAAACCAACCTTGGTAGGATTTGAACCCAGAACTTCAGAATAACTCATTTGATTCTAGGAGGCCAATATACTACATCTGTTGTACCACAGAACTGCTTCTTTTCTAGACCTATCACTGTATGAATATTTCTTTCTATGCACTACCCTTCTTTTCCGTGTTAAAAAAAGAACCTGAAAGCTTTTACTTGTTGTCTTAAGCCACTAGTTCTAGTCCTTATGTATAGTATTACTGAAATGTAAACATAAATGACAAATATCCATTATGTTGAAATTATGACCCACTTGCTAATTTGTACCTTACTAATGTTAGCTAAATGTCCCTTTATTTGTACAGGTATATTTACTTACTGGATATAGAGCATAGTTGGAAGTATTTAATTTATGATCATTTGACAACCCTGTGGTTCAGCCTAGGAACAAGGTTGTTATAATAAGATCTCTATCTTCTTGATTCCTATTTGCTGGGCAATTTTGCCTAATGAAGGGTGAGAGGTAACAGAATGAACTTTACTGGGAAAGATCCAAGACTTTATCAACTGGGACACAAACTCAATCCAAGACTTTCCCTTCTCCACATTCTTAGGCAATTTTTCTACTTATGTGACTCTTGTTGAGGCTAGTAATTGTTAAGTACAAGAGAAAGGAATGTCAATTTTCTGGATTATATGGGTTCAAAATTCAAGGATTATTTTATAGCTTTTAAATTAGCATCTAGAACAATAATAAGATTTTAAGGCTTTAGATTCCTATTGACTAAAATCCACACAATTGGTGGTAAAAATAACTTGAGTATCTTGCAATTTTAAAAAAATTGAGTGTTTAGGGGTGTGCGGTGGGGGTGGGGAGGAGGGGTCGTTCTGTTCTAACCTAAACTAGATCTGTGTCTATTCTATTTTACAAAAAATTTAATTTCACTTCAGTCAAATTTTTGTCGTGGTCCAAATAATAAATTTTGTGCCCTTAATTGTTCTAGTCAGCAGTTAAAAAAGACAGACATGAACTCCAGATCTCCCCAAAGAGAAAGAGTGAAGAGTAAAGCATTTTAAAATCTATCATAAATTACCTGGTGAGATCAAATCATTTGAATAAGGAATTCATTATAATTCATTCACTCTCAAATATTTTTAGTCATTGTGAAAACTCATCTGCTTAATAAGTTGTAGGAGTAGCTTTAAGTAGTTAAGGTAAGTAGTTTGATCTCAGGAGGAGAGGAGAGGAGAATGAAAATGAAGAAGAAAATAGAAGCTTGAAGTTTGTAAGGTACCAAATATAACTATCTGTTATGATGCTTTCTCCACCCAGTAAAATGTTTACAGAATGCTTTTGTCAAGTCTATTACCTTTATTGGAATGAAGGGCTTCCTAATATAATCCCTAATTATACTGTTTGCAGTGCCACCTTCAGGAAAGGAGAAGGATTTGTTCGGTTAAACAGGTTCAATGAAAATATTTATGAAGCTGATGTCAGTTCCTAAAGATCAGGAATGAGTGTAATGATGACAACATCTACATAGAGCTTTAAGGTTTATGAGAGAGGCAGCCTGGTGTAATGGTCAGAGAGCTGCCTGAGGAGTCAGGAGGACCTGCGTAGGTTCAGGTTCTGGAGCCGAAGCCTACTAGCTATGCGAATGAAGGTGAGTCACCACCTCTAGGCAGTTCTCTTCACTTCAGAGAAGGCTGTTGTTTGTCCTTCATTTCCCAAGAAGACCAGTGACATCAAGGGTGATGTGCTGAATTGGATTTGAGTGAGGCTGAGTTACACAAAGTCATCAGCATCACTCTGTCTTCCAGAGTCATCAGAGTCCGGTAGTAAGAGGAAAGGATGATTGGTGATGGCTTGGGACACAGTGAGTGACCCATGTGTCTTTGATGTCTAACCAAGCTCTAAGCACCTGCTTCACCTGCCTTCACGGCTATTGGAACAAATTGTTCTGATCTGCCCATTCCGCCAGGGGAAGTCTCCACATGCTTGGGGTAGACATCCCCCTGATGGAGTGCTTGTGCTTGGACCCTAATTCTGACATCACATTTCTCCTTAGCCTCTCCTTGGGTGCCTGTGCCTGAACTACAGTTCTAAAATCACGTCTCTCCCTAGCTTCAAAGCATTGGCCCTAGCAGTCTGTCTCCAATTCAAGGGCAGCATGCCTTAGCAAAACACATCTAGTTCTCAGAACATATTCTCTCCCAGGCAGTCTCTCTCTACCTAAAGGGCAGCATGCCCCAACTTATCCCTGCTTCTTCCTCAGTAAGCAGCTATGCCTACTTATATATGGATTTCCAGATTCTGATAATTGACTGTACACTGAGTCATAGCCATATTTACTATTTGCTGACCTTTCTAACATGTATCCCAGACATAATATTTTTGTCTAACAAGACACTAGATGAGAAACTATATAGAGATTCTCCTTTAGCCCTGACCTATAGTGAACTCAGTGATGTTTCACAGTAAAAACCACACCCCTAGTAACCCCACTGTGGGCTATTTCCTAGAGAACTCTGGCTAATACACCTGCCTAGTAGATACTAAATATGCATGTTCCTTTTAGAACCAACCACTCCTTAACCACACCTTAACCATTCCCTAATCCCACACCAAAACACCCGATATGTTCCCCCCTTTAATCCCCAAAAAGCTTCTATAAAAACTCCCCCCTGCACCTCTTTATGGTTGCAGATTCCCTAAGAACTTGCCTGCTGTAAAGCATAATAAATCTTTGCCTCCTTGACTTAAAGAATGCTTGGGTCTGTGAATTCATTTCAGGGAGCCTTGTTCTGGGAACTTTGGTTTGGGATCCCCGAATCCCTGTATTTTTTCCCCTCAACACCCCAAACTCACCAGTGGGATTGAAGCCTGTCCATTACCCTCAACCTGGTTTAGAGCATCTGCTGAGATGGGGTGTGACCTATGCACATGCTACAGCTTCTTGGAGCCACAGGTGAGAGTAGAGTGAATCAGTTGTACGCCAAAGGTGAATGAGCAACCCTGAAAAGGACTTGGCAAGCTCTCTCGCCAGAGATCCTCCTTGAATACCTCATACACCCCGGAGAAGATACTGATTGACCTGCACAGGCAGAAGGAGTTTCCTCACTTGGTAGTTCCCTTTTTCTTTTCTTTTGGTAATTTTTTTATTTTAAACTTAAATACAAAATGAGAGAGGGGAAAAAAAACAACACCATTGCCATGTACACAGCAGATCATAAGAGAGGATTCAAATATAAACAATAAATTTCCATTTTGAGAAAACCTACATAATAAATACTATGCATTGTTTTCAAAGCTGCCTCCTTGTTGGTTTTCTTTTGTTTTCTGCTGAGCACTTTTTACTTTATTTTTTTTTTACTTTATTTTTCCCCTTCTCCCCCACCCTAAAGAAGGCTACAATTAAGCATGGATATATATATATATATATATATATACACCCATATCCATATCCATAGATATCTATAAACATACACATATATGCTTATATACATATATTTAAGATCATACTATGCTTATTTCCTCCTATCATCTGTTTCTCTGAGGGTGGATAGCACCTTCCTTCATAAGTCCAAGTCTTTCCATGTTTTTCTAAATCAGCCAGCTCATCATTTCCTACACCACAGAAATATTCCAACCCAATCACATTCTATCTGAGAGATTATCTATGAAAGTTTTCCCCCAATTTTCTGCATTCCTTCTGTTCTTGGCTATGGAAGTTTTATTTATTCAAGAAAATTTTAAAGGGCAGGTAGGTGGTGCAGTGAGTAGAGCACCAGTCCTGGAGTCAGGAGGACCTGAGTACAAATCCGACCTCAGACTAGCTGTGTGACCTTGGGCAAGTCACTTAACCCCAATTGCCCTGCCTTCTCCCCTCCAAAAAAAAAAAAAAAGAAAGAAAAAATAATAAAAATAAGATTAAAAAAAGAAAATTTTAATTTGAAATAATTGAAATTATCCTTTTCGTACTTCAACAATGCTCTCACCTTGTAGTTTAAGCTCTGATACTGCTGAATGTACTCCTTTTACATTTTTCCCCCAGTTTCTTTGAAGTTCCTTACCTTTTAGTCTTCCAAATGGACTTTGTAATTATATTTTCTAACTCAGTAAAATAATATTTTAGTAATTTAATTAGGATGACATTGAATAGATAGATTAGTTGGTAAAACTTCTGTTTAAAAATTATATTGGCCTTAAATAACCATGAACAATAAATATTACTTCAATTATTTAGATCTGAGTTTATATAAAAAGTATTTTATTTTTATGTTCATATAGTTCCTGGGTCTGTTTTAGCGGGCATATGCTCAGATATTTTATACTACCTAGGTATTTTAAATGGTCTAATATAATATTGAATAATATTGCTGATAGTGTAGTTTCTCTATTTTTCACTTTTGATCCAATCTATTTTAACTTTAACTTTGTCTGAGATCATGATTACCATCCTTGGTTTTTACATACCAAATTCTACTCCTCGCCTTTGTTTTATCCTTGCGTGTATCTCTCATTTTTATAATGTTTCCTGAAGGTAACATATTGTTGAATTCAAATTTTCAATCTGCTGTTTCTGTTTTCTAAGGAGCTCACAGGTTCAATCCCTAATCTTGTCCTTTAAGGTTTACCAAGCACTTTCTCTACATTAACCCTATGGAGTATTATTATCTTCATTTTTTCAGATGAGAGGCTCAGAGATGAAACGATTTGTTCAACTTCACACAGTGAGCAAGTGAAGGAAGGAACTGAGATTAGAGTTTTAGGCGATCTGGCTGCCCACTCTTCTTTCTAGTATGACAATTTTTGCGATGTTTGTTTTCAAAACACCAATTATATTTCTTTGCATGTCCTTAATGATTGCTGTTCTCAATATTCTCTATAAGCATCCCACCGAGACCTCTATGGACATCTTATTTGATCTTAGAATTATATGCAAGCATTTATTTATTCATTGATTGATTAGATGTAAACTTCTTAAGGGGGCATCTAGGTGGCACAGTGTATATAGCACTGGGCCTGGAGTCAGGAAGACCTGAGTTCAAATCTGACCTTAGACACTTAACTAGCTGTGTGACCCTGGGCAAATCGCTTAATACTGTTTACCTCAGTTTCCTCATCTGTAAAATAAGCTGGAGAAGGAATTGGTAAACTACTCCAGTATCTGCCAAGAAAATCCCAAGTGGGGTCATGGAAGAGTTGGACACAACAACAAGAAATGCTGGCAGAGACGAGTCAAATGTCTGTCTCTAGGGAACCGATTAGAACTGGACTCTGTAGTCTTCTTCAATAAAAGCAGAATAGCATCTTGTTATTTTTAGGAGCCCCCGAAACCAGTCTGCTAGTTTTGAGGAAAGTTGAAATCATTCTATTATGCCCATCAAAATTTTCCGAAATGACATCCCTTGACTATATGCTAATTTCTGCCTCTAAGTGCTTTTAGTGCCACTCAATCCAACCTTTATAAAGCTCTGTGTTTCTACAGTAGCAGGAAGATACCATTGTAACTGAAGTCTTAGGGGAGATCTCCTGTCCTTATCATGAGAATGAGTAGTCAGGTTTGCTCTCTGGAATACTCTGTCCCAATCCCACCTCCTTCCTCCACCACTATTGGCCTATCCATTCCTATTGCTATTTATACAGCTAAGGTTTCTGGTAAGCAGACTTTGATCCTGAGTAGGAGAAAAAATAGGTTTTGCCTTTGAAAGGCATCATTTTAAAAAATCAGTAGTTTATTCTGAATAATAATAACTCCGCTCTGTATCTGCTGCTTTTGGAGGTTTTCACCTCTGGGGAACAAGATGCCCTTCCCAGGTTTAAGCTCATCACCTCTAATCTCACCTGCTAACTCAAACTTTGATACCACCTCCCTTGGCTTCCTCTCCCCTCACTTCGGAGGGCTGGAAGGAATTCCTCCCAATACCTTCCTTTAGAGAGAGTAGAAACTGGAGTTTTTGGCTCGCTCCACTGTATCTGCTTCTCTGCCTCGTTTCAATTTCATTGAACAAGATACTCTTCCTCACTGGCATCAATCCCCTTTCTCCTTTTCCTTTCTTCTTTTGTGTGTTGTCTCCCCTATTAGATCATAAGTTCCTTGCGGGCAGAGATTGTCTTTTTATTAATTGTATCCCTAGTACTTTGCACAATGCCTGGCACACAGCAGGTGCTTAATAAATGTTAACTGGATTTGTAGGAGTTTATGGTAGCAGGTTTCGGTGGAGTCAGAGGCTGTGTTTGAATGCAATGATCTGCCATTCTGTCACCTTGGGCACATCATTTAATTTTCCTGTGCTTCTGTTTCCTTGTCTATAAAATGAAGATGATAATATCAGTCCTACCTACTTCACAGGGTTGTTCTGACGGTCATTGAGATAATGTGCAAGTGATTTGTAGGAGAAATGTAAGACATTATTACCTCGAAAAAAAAAAAAACCTTTCCTTTTTTTGTGTAGCACTGGGGAGCTCCCTCACCTGTGGGTTGACAGAGCTAACCTAGGTATTTTGGAGAAAGAAGCTTCCCAAAATCATAGCTTATGAGTCCCTATCCATTTGTTTAGTTTAAATTGTATTGCTGCTCTTTAACCTGCCTTTTAACCCTTTCTAATTCAGAGTCTTTTTTGGTTTTAAAAAATGTGTATAATCAAGTAAAATGTATCGATGCATCAGATATTTCTGAGAATGCATGTCTCATTCTGTAATTTTAGTCGTAACCTCTGTCATATATTTCATTATCAGTCTTTGGAAGCTGATAATAGTTACTGCTTTAGCAAGAGTTTGGACGGCTTCCTAAATTATTTCATCTCATATTATTATTGTGGTCATCACATAAGTTTCTCTTCCTGGTTCTACTCATTTAATGTATAATAAATTCATATATCTCTGTCTATATTTTACAGTATTCTTAGGGCAAAATAATATTCCATTAACTCATCTATCAATTTGATAGGTGTTTATTTTGTTTTCAGTTCTTTGCTACAACAAAAAGTGCTGTTATATTCATGTGCATGTAGGTCCTTTCCTTCTGTTCTGGACTTTCTTGGGTAGATGACTAATGGTAGTCAGTCAATAAGCATTTATTAAATATCTACTTTATGCCAGGCCTTGTATTAAGTACTGAGGATACAAAGAAAGGCAAAAAACATCCCTGATATCAAGGAACTTATAGTCTCGTGGAGGAGACAAGAAGTAAATAACAGTACAAATGTGATAGATGTGAGATAAATTGAATATAGTCACAGAGGTAAGGCACTAGCATTAAGGGGGATTGGGAAAGAAGGCGAGATTTGAGCTGGACTTGAAGCCACAGAAGCCAGGAGGAAGAGACAAGGGGGGAGAAAAGTCCAGAAACTGGAGACAGCAGGTGAAAATGCTCTGCTGCGAGATGTCTTATGTAAGAAGCATCAGGGAAGCCAGTGTCTCTAGGGATTAGTAGAGTAAGAAGATTGAGAAGGTGGGAGGGGCCAGGTTATGGTGCACTTTTCATAGGATTTTATATTTGATCCTGGAGGTGACAGAGTCACTGAACTTGATTGAATGCGGGTGTTGATGACGGTGATAATGGTGGCGGTGGCGGCAACATGATCAGACCTGTACTTTAGGAAGAGCGGTTTGACAGCTGAGTGAAGGCAGTGTGACTATCCAGCAGGCTTTAACATTAGTACAGGTGTTGAGTGATATTGGAGATGTTATTAAGGTAAAATCAACAGGCCTTGGCAACAGATTGGATATGGGGGACGATGTGAGAGAGTGAGGAGTCCACTATTACACTTAGGTTGTGAGTCTAGGTCACTAGATAATGGTACCCTTGACAGTTAGGAAGAGAGGAGGATTTTGGGGGAAAGATATTGAATTCGGTTTTGGATATATTGAATTTAAGTGCCTAGGAGACATCCAATTATAGATGTCCAATAGGTAGTTGGAGATGGGAGAATGGAGGTCAGGAGAAAGGTTATGGCTAGATAAGTAAATTTGAGGATAATCAGCATAGAGAAGATAATTGAATCCATGGGACCTAATGAGATCACAGTGTGAAATAGTGTAGTGGGAGAAGAGAAGGGGGCTCAGGACAAGGCCTAGGGAACACCCAGGATTAGCAGGCATAATTTGGGTAAAGATTCAGGAAAAGAGACCAAGAAGGAACAGTCAGATAGGTAGAAAGAAAATCAAAATAGAGCAGTGCTCTGGAAACCTAGAGAGAAGAGAGTTTCAAGAACAGCGTGATTGGCAATATCAAAGGCTGCAGAGATTTTAGGAAGAAAATTGAGATAAAGCCATTAGATTTGGTAATTAAGAGATTGTTGGTAACTTTGGAAAGAGCAGTTTCACTTGAATGAAGAGGTCAGAAGCCAGACTATAGAGAGTTAAGTGAGAGGTTAACTATGGACTTTCAAAATTCATCTGATTGGTACTTGTGTAAATATGCTTACATTCAAATTCTCAAAGAACTATAGCAAGCCTTATGAAGCAGAGAAGTTGCAGTTGTTAGGCTTAACATTCCTCCTCCCTTCCCCAATTCATTTCTAGAATAGTATGATCAAATTTATTAATGCTGAAAAAATCATAGCAAATGTGGTCCCCCAAGCCCCTAAATTCTAGAACTTTCCTGAAAGATTTTGTTTTCAGACAGCAGTTTGTAATATCTTTACATATCGTTCATATCTTTCAGAAGCAATCTTTCATATATTTTCCTTTTTTATATTTGCTCTTAGCTCAAAGTCATGGTTGTTGTTATTTTTTTATACTTCCCTTTCAATGTACTACATACAGTCAGGCAGTCATTCTGGCTTCTGAGCTTTTGCTTATTCTCTTCCCACCTTTGCTGTCCAACCTCCATGACCCTACTGGAGTTCTACCTCTTCAGCCTTCTTGATCACTTGGTTCCAGTCAAAATTGACTTTTTTCTAACCTTGTACTTATACTTGATTTGTTGTTTAGCTGTGGTCTATGTTTCTTCTTCCCAATGAGATTATAAACCACTTGAAGGCAGAGATCATTTCTTACTTTTTTTGTGTGTCTCGAAGTGCCCGGCATAGTGCTACGTACATTCGTATTGAATGAACACTTAGACTTAGCGAATGGGAACTAGCAACAGGAATAACAACGATATATAGTAGTAAATAACATAAGTATTTAGAATGAAAATACCTTCAAACCAGCAGTATATCCACAAGTAGTCAAACTTAAATGTTAATAGAATTGGATTTCATTAGGTTAATGAAGAAAAAGAATCTTGATAATAAGGGCCAGAAAACATCCTGCTTCTAGCTTCTCAAAAGGTCAAATTTTGGAACTACTAGCAGGCCTACCCTATTTGATATCAAATTATATGAGACTGTTTAGAGAGAGATGATTTTTGCAAAATGAATGTAGTATATACATAAACACTTTTAGAAATAAAACATTTGATAAATTTTGCATATGACCTTGAATCATGAAATTTCCATGAGAAATGTTTATGATAGATTTTTTTATCTATTGCAAAATAAATCTTTGAAAGGTAACTACATTTATGATGACTGTTTTTTTTTTGTTCAATACGAGTAGTGAGAGGAACAGATTGCAAATACATGTAAAAATAAACATTAAAAATTTAGAAGTACAAATATACAAAAGATTACATGTACAAATTGCATATTATGTGTGAAAACCTCTTATTTAATCAGTAAAGATGAATTTAGAAAGTTAAATAATGGGTTCACGGGAAGGAACTATACCACTCAATCTATTTTGACACTAGCTGTCCTTAGTGCTGCCCTAAAATTGTCCTGTGGAAAGATCAGATTGCAGGAAAACAAATTGAAAGTGAAATGAGGTGAAAAGAGGTTAGCTCTTATAAGCAAGGGGTCAGTGTCTGTTTCAGAAAATTGTACCTGCTTCCTTCAATGAACAAGAAATAAACTCTACTCTATCTCCTTTTTCCCGGTGCCCTATTGCCCCCACCACCAATAAGCTATTATTTAAAAGATTATTTTAAATTCTAAATTTTTTTTTCTTTTATAGGTCACAATGTAATAAAATTATATGCATTAGTCACAGAATAAATTATTAAAATCAATGAAAAGTAAAATAACCACCCAAAATAAGGGGTGGAACAAAGAATCAATCACATAAGTAATATATAATTTCATTAAAGATAATGACAATGAGACCACATAACAAATTTTGGAGGATGCAGTCAAAGCTGTCCTTTAGGGAAAAATTAATACTTTTATAATATTTAAATATTGTCTTTAACCAAAAAGAGAACAGATCAATAAAATATGCATTCAATTAAGAAATTTTTTTTTTGTTTTTTTTTTCATTTGGCATATTCTCACAATTTAATCTTCAACTTTAATTCTGAATGAGAATGGGAACAATTTGGTTTTCAGCCTTAAAATTATTAAATTTTTTTTTCTTTTTTTTTTTTAATTTATTTTTGACATGTTTGGTTTTCAGCATTGATTTTCACAGGCGTTTGAATTACAAATTTTCTCCCCATTTCCTCCCCCCCCC
>JAQQSZ010003779.1:0-14346 GCA_028646595.1 Phalanger gymnotis
TAATTGGCATTCATGGGTCAATATGAGCTTGCTCTAGTATACCCCTGCTTCTAGCACTTACTTCTATGATCTCAATAAAATCACATTTAAGATCAGGTAACTTCAGACAGGGTGTTAGAGTTAAGGCTCTAGGGGAGCAGAGGTGGATTTGGGGTGAATCTTCTCATTTATTTTCCTTGAGAAGTGAGGTTAGATTGTAGTTTGTTGCTTGTGTATAAGCCTCAGGCATTTTTGACAATTCTGATGTAACCTATTCTTGTACTATCTAATTACCAGCACCAATAGCAGAGATATCGGTAATGTTGAGCACAGTTGTCTCAAATGGCTGCTCCCTAAAGGACATCTTTATTCCTCTCCTTTTAACTGTCCAGACTTTGTCACCATGGTGCAGCTGCTTTCTCATCTTGGTATGTGGCACCCTTCCCATCTCTTACTGGGGGTGTCCCCTGAAGGAGGGCTTCAGTAGAACTTTCTCTGCAGTGGGAGATTTCCATTGACTGCTGCATGGCTTAATCTCTATCCTCAGGTGAGAAGAGGAGCCAGACCATGCTCTTACCCTGGGCCTTCTGTTTCCTCTTGTGCCCTGAGGAAAAGTGGCAAGAGAACAGGTAGATTCCCATTTGTCCCAATGACTTCCTCCGTGGGTCCATCTGTGACACCTGTGTATCTCAAATGAGAAGAAGAGCCAGATATTCCTCTAAGCTTTCTGGAGATGTGGAAAGCCTGTGGCAAAGAAGAAGAGCAACTTACCCTTTGATCTCAGTCCTTCTGTCTCCTATTACACCTGTCCCCTGAGGGAAGAGGTAGATGAAAGTTAATGGAGATCAGGACTTGTATCTTCTGCTGTGCCTTCTCTTGTCTAATCTCTAGCCTTCAGAGGGAAGAGGAATAGTGAAATGGGGCTTCCCAGCTGCCCATTTGCCTTCCATCTCATGCTGCCCTTGTCTTTGGCCTAATCTCTAGCCTCCTCTGTAAAGGGGAGTGGTGCCTTCTGCCCAGTGATGAACACCCTCACCTCTGGATATACCTTACACATCCCTGTGATTCTGATACCCTGTAGGTTATCATCCAATCTCATTTTCCATCTCCTTCTTCCCAATTCCTTATTCCCATCCCATCAAATGCCACTCACCCCTTCCACTGTGTACTCTGGATGCCTGTTTGATAGGCAAAAAACTTCCCTTCAACCTAAATCTTTTCCTCTCTCGTTCCTTTCATCTTCTAGCAGTCAACGAAACCTTGCTCTTCTCTCCACCATATGATGTAGCTGAATGTAGGAGGAGAAAATCATGCAACCAATCTGACTGGGGCCATTACAGACTTACATTATCCAACTTCGACCTGATTCTTACCACTGCTAAGCAATCCTTTTTCCCCTTCCTTATCAGCTCATTATCCAATTCTCAAAAGCAGCTCTTCTACACCTTTTCATCCTTCTCCAGCCTCCTCAGCTCTGCCTCATATTTTATGGAAAAAAAATGAGACCATTTGTCATAAGCTCTCTCCTCTCCCCTCTTCCTCATCTCATGTCACTCGGATGTTTTCTGCCACTTTCTCTCTCACTTCTTTCCTCCTTTAAATCATCTCATACGAAGAGATGGCTTTACCTTTACCAAGGTTAACCATTCTACCTGCATGAGTGATCCTGTTCCATCTCACTTCCTCCAACAGATTTCTCCATCTATTATCCTTACCCTATCACTTAACTCCAATCTCTCCCTATCTACTGGATCCTTTCTTACTACCTACAAAGATGCACATGTCCCTCCCATCCTCAAAAAACCTCTCACTTGATCCCTCTATATCTACTAATTATCACCCTCTATTCTTCTACTTTTTGTGACCAAACTCCTTGAAAAGGCTATCTACCATAAGCACCTCCATTTTTCCCCTCCCCTCTCATTCATTTCTTAACCCTTACAATCCAAATTCCCACCTCATAATTCTGCTGAAAACGCCCTCTCCAAAATCACTAGTGATCTCTCAATTGCCGAATCCAGTGGCCTTCTCTCAGTTCTCTTTCTTCTTAACCTCTATGCAGCCTTTGATACCGTTGATCACTTTACTTTCTTTTATAATCTCTTTTGTCTAGGTTTTTGGAACTCCACTCTCTCCTGGTTCTCCTCCAGCCTATCAGACCCCTACTTCTCAGTCTTCCTTGTCAGATCCTCATCTAGTTCGCACACTGCCCTCCATTCAGCTGTTTTCCCTTAGAAGATGAGATTTCAGTTGGGACTTAAAGGAAACCAGTGAAGCTAGTAGGTAGAAATGAGAGGAGGGAGAGCATTCCAGACATGGGGTACAGCCAAAGAAAATGCCCAGAATCAAAAGGCAGGGTACCTCGTTTCAGTGTCACTGAATCGAAGAGTATGTGCTGAGGCATAAGGTGTAAGAAGACAGGAAAGGTGTTGGGGTGGGTGGGAGATTTAGATTCTGAAGAACTTTGAACACCAAGGTGAGGATTTTGTATTTGTTCCTAGAGGTTAGAGGGAGCAACTGGAGTTTACAAAGTGGGGGGTGGTGGTGATATGGTCAGACCTGTACTTCAGGAAAATCACTTTGTGAGCTGATGCTTACTACACTTCTCAATAGATGTTCCTCATAAGAAGCCTTGGTCAAAAAAATAATTACGTAGTAGCCAGCCTTCTGGAAATGAAACTCTCTGAACTTTGCTAGACTGGTTCTTGGATAGCAAACGTATTATCTGTCATTGGACTTCAACTTGAAGCTTTTCCAACTCTGTAAACCTGTTATAACTCAAACTTGCTGGTCTGACCTTTGAGAACCTAGGATCACATTTGAGCCATTATGAATCACCAAAGAAAGATCTTCTCTGATGCTCCATTTTTGTAGTTTGGGAAAAACAAAAACAAAACCTCTTTTTTTCCTAGTCTGGTCCTTCTCTGTCCAAGAAACTATCAAAGGATCACAGATCTGGAGATGCAAGAGACACCAGAGGCCATCTAGTTCAACTCCCTCCTTTTATAGATAAGGAAGCTGAGGCCCAGGGAGTTTAAGTGACTTATATATGGTCACACCAGTAGTAACCTTCAGAGATAGGATTTGAATCCAGTTCTTCAGATTCCAGAATCAGTGGTCTTTCTTTCTTTGGTACAAGTCAAGTCAACAAGCATTTATTGGGTGCTTACTACATTCCAGGCACTGTGCTAAGTGTTTCCTGACACAAAGACAAAACAATAAAAAAACAGTCCCTACTTTTTAAAAAAATTTAAAATTAAAAAATTAAATTTTTTTTAATATTAGTCTCTTCCCTTAAGGAGCTCACAGTCTAATGGGAGAGACAACCTACAACTATTTACCAGGCTTGAAATTGTAGCTAGATCATTGACAGTGATTTAACCTGACCCAGAGTCCAGAGATGGAGTGCCCTGTGGGAAGAACAACAAGGAGGCCAGTGTCAGTTGGTCATAGAGTATGTGGAGGGGATCAAGGTATAAAAAGATAGAGAGGATAGGAAGGAGCCATCATCTGAAAAGCTTTAAAATCTAAACAGAGGATTTTATAGTTGATACTATTAGACCCAGATGGCTCCAGAGGAGAGAGTGAGGCTGGTGACTTTGCATAGCCCTGCCTCACTTAATACAATTCACTTACAAGTCATGACATCACCTTCCTAATGTCACTGGTCCTCTTTGAGAATGGAGGACAAGCAACAACAACTATAGGTAATAGGAAGCCACTGGACTTGATTGAATGCATGAGTGGGTGTGACATGGTTTAGAAAGATCATTTTGATAGCTGAGTAGAGGATAGACCAGAAGAGGCTATATATGAAATATATCATAAAGGTAGAATGAGAAAAACTTGGCAATTTATTGTCTTGATGTGACTGGTCTTGACATCTGCCTGTGGTGCACTGGCGAACACATAATTATATCTATTTCCTTCTGTTTTTAATGCATACTTTGGAAAGATCAGTCCCTACATAAGGAGTGTGATGGGCTGTATTGTCACATTTACCTTATTTCTGCTTGCTGCCTCATTGGGTGTCTCCGATTAAGCCATGTGGTCTTCCCTTTTATTCCTTCGCTTAAATACATCTCCTGAATTTGTGTGGTAGAAGCCTATGACTGTCAGCATTGAGTGACTCATCTAATTTTTCTGTAAAGTCCCATTAGTCCCAGCAATAGAATCTGACACTAAGAATGACTTAGAAGTGACCCTGAATTCCGTTAGGAACTTGTCTACTCAGTTATACTTGGTAATATTTAAAGTTATCCACTGACATGTGGTTATCTTCCACAGAAAGTGGAAGAGCCGTAATTTAAACCCAGGTTTTCTGATTGCAGATCTAGCTTGCTCATCTTGATGACAGATCTAAATCTCACTTCCATAACGAAGGCTGGACACAACCATCTCTTGCTAAAGTGATTCAAGAGCAGCTAGGTGGCACCGTGGATAGAGCACTGATCTTGGAATCAAGAAGACTTATCTTCATGAGTTCAAATCCAGCTTCAGACACTTACTGGTTGTGTGACCCTGGGCAAGCCACTTAACTCTGTTTGCTTCAGTCCCTCACCTGTAAAATGGGCTGGAGAAGAAAATGACAGACCACTTCAGTATCCTTGCTAAGAAAACCCAGATGGGATTATGAAGAGCTGGACATAGCTAAAGTGACTCAGCAACAACAACAAAGTGGTCAGGGTATCAATCACTTCAGGTGAATGAGGAGGCGATGATCTTATTTTGAGTTGAATTTGGTTTTCACCTTTATTCCATTTCCCTAAAAATAGGCCTTGGTGTTGGTTCTACCCATTTTCCTAAAAGGAATAGTTTGGAAAGGGTGTTAAGCTGGAGAAATGATTATTTTTTAATATTTTCAGTTGAACTAAAAATGATGTTTTTTAATATTCTTCTATCCTGCTATCAATGTATAATTTTTGTCTTTCAAAACAATGAATTGACATAATATTACAAGTTACTGTCATTACTAAAGAATAATTTAGGCTTAATGTTTAGTCATTCATCAAACATGCATAAAGTATGTTCTGTGTAAATTTCTAGGGTGAAATTCTCAAAGTCATCATGCATATAAATGGCTTTAGATATTGGTCGCTGAAAGGATAGTGAATGCAAACAGAAGAATCAGTGGGCATCTAAGCAGCACTATTTAGGATTTCAAAGGAATAAAAAGAAAGTGTGACAGACATATTTCACCTAGGTCACATGTGAACGAATATAAAGAGAAAAACAAAATATGTAACGAATCCAAAGGGAAGAATGTTATGGAACACTAGTTGCTATAAATAATGGAGACATGTCCTCCTGAAAAAAAACAAAAACAAAAACAAAAACATGCTATTAATTGAATTCAAAGGGCCCAGACACACAGCCAACATCTGTGGAGAAACAAACATACAAGTCAATTAGAAAGCTGACCTATTCTATTCAATGTTTAGAGGAAGAATAAAAGGCAAAGTCCATTTGAGACATTTGATAGGTCATGGTAGTTGCTAAGCCAGTTAATAAGTAATCTTTGGTATTTATGAATAGTAACTTTTACAGCATCTTAAGCTTTGAAGATCATTTGGGAGGGGGAGTTGTAAAAATAGTTATTAACTTCTACCTATTTCTTTAAACTTTGCTCTAAGTTGCAAAGTCGCTTATAATTAATGATTCAATTGAAGTGGAGGAAGGGCTATTGGTCAGCAATATTTTTATGACAATGTACAAGTAAACTGTTCACGTGCTAATTTGTGTTCTTTTAGTTCTGAACGAAAGGCAGTGTTGTATAGTGGATAGAAAGTGGTCTAAGAGTCACTAAGACTTGAGTTCAGATCCTGTCTGTGATGCATGCTGACCATGTGACTCTGTGTCAATGATTTAACTACTCGGTGGTCCAAACAAAATTTTAAGACTGTAAGTTATGGAGTGGGTGCCAGTCTACAGAGGAAGAGGAAATTGTTCACAGAAAGGTCCCTACACCAATGAAATGTAAAGCTAGATGTTATCCCTATCCTATCAATTATTCATGCCCAGAGTAAGCCGAGCTCACTTGTCTGTGGACTCAGCTATGTCTCTTCCCTTGTGGCTATCGATCAGCCCTTAGGCATAGTAACTATGGGGAAGTAATTGGCCTTTCTAGGGCTAAATGACCCAGACTCACTAGGTTGATCTCTGGACATCTTTGTGCCAAATCTCTTTGCCACTTCTTGCTTTGTATATTTCTGTCTAAAGCACTTAGGCCTCTGCTGGGTCCAGAATAAGCACTTAATAAATGTCTTTTCATTCATTTACTTATTCATTCATTCATTCATTGAAATACAAACCTATAAAGTAATGGTAAATAAAACATTACATTGAACCAAAATATACTAATGAACAAATGTCAAAAGATGTTATTTTGGACCATCACAAATAGAACATATACAGATGGTCTTTGAGTTACAAATGCTCAATTTATAAATGATCTGGAGATACGGGTAAGTTAAAAGACATAAACTGTAGCATCAAATGTCCTTCACCCATTTACTCTTCTTTTTCCCTTGCTATTTTTTATTATTTGATATTTTTTTTCTGCCTATCCGGTGCACTTGAAGACTTATTCACCTAAAAATATTGTCTTCTCTTATGCAAATGTAGAGTGTTAATAAATTACTGCTATCGGAAGTATCTATTCACTATCCCCCAAACCCATGGGTCAGTTAGGGGAAGTGTCTCCCCCAAGCATGCGAAGACTTACCCTCATGGAATGGGCAGATGAGAACAATGTGTTCCGATGTAGCTGAAGCAGGAGCTGTGGAGCACTTAGAGCTTGGTCAGACATTGAATATGCTAAGGTCATCTGCTGCATCCTGGGACATCATCAGTCACCCTGACTTTTGTCTTGCCACTGGGCTTCCATGACTCTGGAAGAGAGAGTGAGGCTTATAACTTTGTGCAGCTCTGCTTCACTTAAATCTAATTCACTCATAAGTCAAGACATCACCCTGTGATATGATTGGTCTTCTGTAAAACTGAAGGACAAACAACAACAATTCACGTTCCTCCCGACTTTGATTGAACCACTGATCCCTAACTTGGGAGCCTCTCCCTCTACTGCTTATAGTAATCAGGAGCCTCTACTAGTGGGCAAGGGACATTTGCTCTTTTCTTCATGGCTAGGAACACATGATGCATTTCCCCACAGAAACAGTGTTATGAATGGCATCTGAGATATAGTTGAAACAGAAGTATCAGTACCACACTTCGGCTGCATTACGGGTAAAATAGGCTTTTGTGGACTGATCTGGATATCTAATGGATACTGACAGAATTTTCTCCATGAGAAAATGTATCCTACATTTCAAACAACTGTTTGAAAGAGGGATTTGGGGCATGCAACCTATTCATCATTTGGGGACTGACTGTATTTTTATATGGTAATAGCTATAGCCATACATGTTCCTTCTATGTGTGAAAGTGTTATCCCTTTGGCTTTAGGGTTGTAGTCAGTGGCTATGGGATTGATTTTCTCAGTGTAGAGTTAGTAATTCCAGGTGATGATTAAATCTTATTAACACATCTTATTAACACTGGACTCTAACCACTCAAGCTTAATGACTCAGGAAAGGAAGTTTCAAAGAAAAATTCAAATGGCAAGAACATATTTTTGGAAGCCAAATAACAGATTATGAGATTGACTTGATGTCAAGCTGTGGGACTAATGTGAAGACCCAGCTTTCATTGTTGTAGTGAGATTTGGATCTATCATCAAGATATAGCATGTGGAAAAACTAGAGCTAAGGCAGAAGGTGAGTTCAAATTGTGGTTCTCTGTCACCTTCAGAGAATCATTTGTCTTTTCTAGGCCTTGATTTCTACATCCGTAAAATAAGGGGGTTGGACAAGGTGACCTCTTTGAGCCCTTCCAGTTCTAAATCTGTTATCATTTAACTAGGTTTCAAATATCTTTTCCCACAATCACATTCAATCTATGTGGTAGTTAATGTCCAATGACAAAATGGCATTGTAGATGTGAACCATTCACTCAGTTAAACTATGGTAACATGCAATCTGCCTTCTTACATGTCTATATCTAATAGATGCTATTTCAGCAGAGGAAAAACTGTCACCATTGCTAAATATGAATAGTTATTCTGCAACCTATAAGGTGTCCATTGATAATCTGCGTTTCTGGCTTCAAAGAAGCATAATCAAAGTAGTTTTCTGACAATTTTGGACTCATTCATCTTCAGAGTTCTTAATTTTGTTTTTTAGCATATCATGGACCCCTTTGGTCTGGCGAAGTTTATGGAGTCCTTCTCAGAATAATGTTTTTAAATAAATGAAGGAAATATTAAATTTCAGGTTAAGGTTAGTGAAAATAAAGATGAAATACTTCTTGCATACAAGTTCATAACTGTCCCCCTCATATCTTTGGTATCAGATATGATGAAGTGGACCCTGGTGCTCCATTTCAGAGCAAATATAGTTATTCTATAGCTTTTTGATTAGCTCCATGGACACTCAAGTCTGCGGATGCCACTTAAACATACCTAATCTAGATGATTGATCAAATACATGTGGAAGACAGAAAGAGATGCAGGAGATTGTATGTTGGTAAAGTCCCCTTTGCTACAAAGATGAGAAATGCATTGACTCCTTGATCACAGGAATTTAATTCAGTATATTGACTTAATTTATCCTTGATGACATGAATTAATTTCTTCTTATTTTTCTCTACATTTCCAAAGAATTCATCACTAAATTCCTAGTTTACTAAAGATAAAGCCTCTCTGTACTTACAGAGGCTAGTCCCTGGAAAGCAGACATACATAGCCTCATACCAAAACTTTCCAACATCATAAAACCTGCCAGAGCTTATGCTCCATTGACATAATGTTTGAGAGCCCAGAGTAGTCTCTATGACACAATAAGGCATCATAGTAGGATTTTTAAAAATCCATACCATGTGGCTGTGGGAAAAAAGTAAACAATTTTCTACATGTCAGTGTGATTTTTTTTTTTAGTATGAGGAGCTTTGAGAATATCAGTACACCCCTGCATTTCTTCCCCAGAAGGCCAGGATGCTGGAGGAGCCAATTGCTTTTGAAAATATTATTCATTCCTCAACAGTAAGTAATGTCTTTTATGTCTTGCTGACACTGTTAAGGAAATCTGAAGAGCTGTGGTAGAAGCACATGGAGCGTAAACATTGAGTCCTATCCAAGAGTGAGAAAATAAAGGAGATGGCATTTGGCAACTAAAAGATGTCAGTCAGCATATGAAATGGAAGCAAAGGTTGAGGATCCAAGGAAGAAATGGGGTGATGATTAGGGGTACACTGTGGATTCTATCTGTCTAGAAGAACTCCCTACCTAGGAGCAGGTGGTATTGATAATGAAGAATGAAGCATGTTGTCTGGTAGGGGATTGTAAAGGCTTGTAAACTAACATTAGTTTACATGATTTCAAATCCTACCACTGTCACTTACTAATTGTGTGACTTTAGGCAAATTACTTGCTCTTCTTGGACCTCAGGATCCTCTTCAGTAGAATGTAGGGAGTTGTTCTAGATGACCTCTGACATCCCTTCTAGTTTTAGATTGAAGATTTTATGACCTTAGGATTCAAATCCCTAATGGTTTAATCAAATAGTTATCAACCAACCTGCAGCTTTGCTTTAGCATAAGAGATGTAGGGAATTTTAGACCTGAAGGAATTTTAGAGATTATCAACAAGACTTCCTCTTATTACTAAGGATGAAATTGAGTCTCAAAGAGGCTGTGTGATATGCTCATAGGTCACATAGAGAATCAATGGCACAGCAGGGATTAAAACTTACTTATTTTAATTTCCAGCCTAGTAATCTTTCTAACTTGGAATTGTTGCTTTGTTTTTTTTTAATTGGTATGTATCAAATTTAGTGTGGCCTAGTGTAAAAAGATCTGGGTTAGAATCCTATCCCCAATACTTATTAGTAGTTTGACTTTTGATAAGCCATTGATTGACCTTTCTGAGTCCCAGTTCTCTCTTCTATAAAATGGGATAATATCTATAATATCTACCTCACGGACTTGTTTCTAATGAGATAACATATATGAAGTGATTCCTAAACGTTAAAGAACAATATAAATATTGGCTACCATTTTGTTCAATTGTTTCGGTCATGTCCGACTCTTACTGAGTGCATTTAGGGTTTTCTTGGGAGAAACACTGGAGTGGTTTGCCATTTCCTTCTCCAGCTCATTTCATAGATGAGGAAACTGAGGCAAACAGGGTTAAGTGACTTGCCCAGGATCACACAGCTACTGAGTATGTGAGGCTGGATTTGGACTAAGGAAGATGAGTCTTCCTGACTCCAGGCCCAGCACTCTATCCAATGTGCTACCTTGCAGTTACTGTTATGACTAATAATAATTATTACCATTGGAAATTACTATCTCCCAATAATAAATGTTTGTTATTATCATCCTTATTTGATGGGACACTGGCCAATGAGGGCTCATTCCTGGGAGTGTGTCTGTTTGGTGAGATTGCTTCTGGACATGCCTGATGACACTGACTGGAAGACCCTCATGCTCCACTCCAGTACAGTCAATCTATGACTTTTTATTAGCTACTTACACTGGATCCTTTAAATCTCTTTTTACGGCTAGGCTAGTAGCAGACTCTGGAATGGATTCGCCTCCCTGGACCTTCTGACCTTCCCAAGCTCACTAAGCTGCAGCCCTTTCTGTTCAATCTCCAACATGCCAACAGACGCAAAAGCAATAGTAGGACCATGTGCTTGTGACTTCATGTCTCTGAATTCATTAGTACTCTCCCTACCCAGAGGTTTACAGCACTCTTTGCTTCTTCATTGAAATGAAGCCAGGTAGGAATTATAACTAAGCTGCTTCTGTTGTAATTTTTAAAAACATTATACTCTCAGTTGTGATTCAGCAGCCAGGCAAAAAGTCCACTTCATTGTGTGGTTAGTGGATTGGAAACAGAAGAGACTGGGAAAGAGAATGATTGCACCTCCTAATCATTCACTAAAGAAGCAGGGGCACCAAATCTACATATTCCTAGACTGAATCCTCTTTGTTCAGTCTCTTCCATGGCATAATTAATATTAGACGTGATATGGAAAATATTTGATCAGAAAAGGTAGGATGAAAACACAATGTGAATGAAGGATAACCGATGAAGAGCTCCTGATTTGCTGCTCAGAAAGTATAAAAAGATTGAAAGGAAAGACTCCAGAGTATTAGGCAGATTTCTGTAGTCGTATACAACTCTTCATAATCCCATTGGGGATTTTCTTGGCAAAGATATTAGAATGGTTTCCCATTTTCCTTCTCTGGCTGATTTTACAGATGAGGAACTGAGGCAAACAAGGTTAAGAGACTTGCCCCACACAGTTAGTGTTTGAGACGAGATTCAAACCCAGGAAGATGAGTTTTCCTAATTCCAAGCCCATTGCTCTATCCACTGCATCATTGGTTGCCCCATGTAGCAGGTACTTGATAAATATTTGTTAATTCGTAGGGAGTATCCTCATAAGGGAGCACCAATATTAATGAGTTCACAATAATTAAAGTATTACATTTCAGTCAGTCATCTAGTCTCTTGATGTTTTTGTTCAGGAAGTCTATATTGTTTGCAAGAAGTCCAAATTTGACACTTAATAGTTTTTCAGCTTAGCACAGCCTTCAAAGATTGCAATTACTTCTTTGCCCTCCAGCCTGACTGATCAAATGGCTCTTTGAAAGGAAAACTTGAGCAGTGATACACAGCCTTAGAATGTACCTACTAGCAGCCAATTAACTCAACCTTGGTCTTAATGAACTAGTTAAATTTGCTCTTTCCCAATTGATAACTGCACATGAAATAACTGTGGGATGGAGTTGTTGAATGATCATTGGATAGTAAATTAGGTTTACAGTCAGAAAACCAGAGTTGGAGAGCCAGCTTATAGAACCATAAAACTTGAGAGCTAGGAGGGACCTTCATTCCAACCCATATCTGACAAAGGATACTTTCCATAGCATTTCCCATAAGCAATTGTTTTTAGCCTCTGCTTCATGACCTTTAATGAGGGAGAACCCAGCTATATCTGTAAGCAGCAAATTCAACTTTTAGATAGCTCTAATTAGTGGTAATAAGTAAACTCTGCCTCTACTAACTTGGTGTTACCTTGGAAAAATCAGATAATAATGTTTATGTTAACCTGGGCTGCCCAAGAAATTTTATTGACTGCTTCTTAGGTGTAATTCTGGACGGATGGAGAGGATGATTCCTCTTACTTCTGTGAAGAGTAGAGTAGAGTAGGAGGGGAGAAATGTTGCTCTTTTTTCTAACTTCAAGAGGTTTCAGATTCTCTTCAGGGAGAGGTCCCAGGACAAAGAGAAGAAACTTTGAAAGACAGACATGTAGGAGAAAGCCAACAATTTTAATGTGTAATTTTTTTTCTGATTTCTATTTACTATCTGCTTAGATAAGTGAGTTTTATTCACTATTAACTATTTGTGATAATCTATATGTAACTAGCATTTGTAGAGTAAGAATAAGGATGAGTCAAGCTTGTGGATATAAGCCTGGGCTACTCTCTCCCCTTTAAGCACTGGCAATCAGGGATACATCTTGAACCTAAAAATAACGTTCCCCTTTAAGGAACAGTGAACAGGAAAGTCACTTAAACCTAAACAAAACCATTCCTCTAACCTAGGAATATTCATTGGAGATAGACAAATATATTCTTGAGAACCCAATCTCAGAGGAGAACATCATGACCCATCTCAGAGTCTATTCCTCTGCAGGCAGAAATCAAAGCCTCCGTTGGAGAAGAATAGACAATATTCCATAGATATTCATTCCTCCTGTCATCTATTTTACACAATCCACATGGAAATATATGCAAACTGCATGGGCAACAACCTCCCCCAACACTTTATTATCTATTTTAGCTGATTAATACTAGGCTCAAATGAGATAATGTATATAAAGTATCATATAAATGTAAGCTATTGTCTTTAAGATGTGCTACATACATACATACATATATACATACTTACATAGATACATACATGCCATACTTATAAATTCTCTCTATGGAAAAATGTAGTCAGAATTCTAGAAACAACTGACTGAAAGAAACTTTTAGTCTCTTGATTTTGTAAAGAAGCCTGGCAGAGAGAGACTTCATCTTTCATTCAATGATAACTCCACAAGGCTAGACTATTATAATTCTTTTAGAGAGTGCCAGTGAGAAAATGCGTCAGCTAACAGGTATTTGCTAATGGTAATAGGATTAAGTGATTTTAGCACACGCATTCACCATACCCAAACATGTCCAGCTTGTTTAAGTGCCCCCTGCTAATGGCTCCTTTACATATTGTTTGTAGAATCTTTCAGCAGCCCCTGTGCAATCCTCTGAAATATTAGAGAGGTAAGTAATGAGTTAGACTTCATCTCTGAAGTGTTTCTGATCACTTTGGCATCTGTAAGCTTGTAACATCATCCTTTCTCTGTGATTCACATTTCTTTACGTAAGTGATATTTAGCCCATGTCTACGCAATGGCAAACAAACATTTTGGCAAGGCATAAAGAAAATAGTGCATACAGTCCCAGGAGGCAGTCGTCTCTTTGAAGTAGGACTGGCTCCCCACAAGAAGTGTTGCACAGAGCTGTTCTGTTGTAGGCGAGATTTTCAATCAGATCATGAATTAGCTCCTCCATTTAGGCAGTTAAATGATCAATCAGCCCGTGTCTTGGCACCAACTACATTCTTCAAAATGGTAAGCTAGGCTTGCTTAGAAGATGCTGTCAGCTCTTTGATAGATTATATATAATAATGAAGTCATTTTCATGGGATCGTAGGTTTAGATCTGAAACAGACTTTTTTTATTTAATATATTTAGTTTTCAGCATTGATTTTCACAAGAGTTTGAATTACAAATATTCTCCCCATTTCTACCCTCCCCCCCCCACTCCAAGATGGCATGTATTCTGGTTGCCCTGTTCCCCGGTCAACCCTCCCTTCTGTCACCCTACTCCTCCCCATCCCCTTTTCTCTCCCCTCTTACCTTCCCACCCACCCTCCCTAAGAACTCAAGCAATTCAACATAGGCCACATGTGTATTATTATGTATAACCCTTCCACAATACTCATGTTGTGAAAGACTAACTACATTTTACTCCTTCCTAACCTATCCCCCTTTATTGAACTTTCTCCTTTTGAAAATGTTTGTTTTTGATTACCTCCACCCCCATCTGCCCTCCCTTCTGTCATCCCCTCTTTTTTTTATCTTCTTCCTCCTTTTTTCCTGTGGGGTAAGATACCCAATTGAGTATGTATGGTATTCCCTCCTCAGGTCAAATCTAATGAGAGCAAGATTCACTCATTCCCCCTCACCTGCCT
>JAQQSZ010003780.1:0-14346 GCA_028646595.1 Phalanger gymnotis
TTCTCCTTAGAGAATCTCTCATACCTTGCGATTTCGGACCATTCAAACATATACATGATTATATTTGAGATCATAAATTCGGCCTTCCTACTACAGGGATACAGTCTTTCACTGGTCCCTCCTTGCTCTCTGATCCTGAGTGTGACATTTAAGCCCTAGTGGAATTGTAGAATGTTAGCTCTAGGGAAGCATTTGGACATTATCTAGTCCATCTCCCTTATCCTATAGATGAAGAAACTGAGGCCCAGGAAAGTTAAAGTACTCAGCAAATTAGGGCTAGAGATTAGCGAGTCTATCGAACTTTTTACTCCCTGTTATCTCTTTTATGATTTTATTTGTACTGCTCTGGTTTCCTCTTACGAGGTGTTTTCTCTTTATGGTGTGCTTTCCATTTCACAGCCTCCTCCAGGGCACTAGTGAGGTCACCTCAGGTTTTGTCACTTCTCGTGGGTCATTGTTAGGGTCATAGGATTTAGGGTTGGTAGGGGCCTTGGAGATCATCTCATTCAGCCTTCTCTTTTTTTCACAGATTAAGAAATCGGGGCTCAGATAAAATTGCATTTCATTTTGCTAATGGACCAGCATGCACTTCAGATGATAGCTACTTGCAAAAAAGTGTTGTTGTTCAGTCATATCCCATTCTTCCTGAGTGGACCACAGCACACCTGGTCCTTTATCCTCTACTATCTCCCGAAGTTTGTCCAAGTTCATTTTTGTTGTTTCTATGACGCTATCTCTATCTCATACTCTGCCGACCCCGTTTCCTTTTGCCTTCATTCTTTCCCAACATCAGGGTCTTTTCCAGTGAGCCCCATCTTCTCATGTGGCGAAAGTATTTTAGCTTCAGTATTATATTTAGTGTATGCTGACACAAATAGGGACACATTCTTTCACGCTCATTGATTAAGCTGATATTTTCTCTTTCAACTCTTCTGATTAAAGGGAGAGCTGGTCACCGAGATGACTTTAATCACTTCCCCTTTCCCCATAAAACAGAGTAATCGAGACTGTCTTATCTAAGAAGCAACTTACTGCAAAGTACATTGGACTTAAGAGTACGCTATCCACTGGCTGTGTAGTCGTGGGTGACCCACTCCACCTCAGTTTAATGAGCCTCAGTTTCCTCATCTACAAAAATGGAGATCCTACATGCCTTATTTATTTCAAAGGGTTGATGTGAGAATCAAATCATTTTTTACACCATGTGTAAAAAATTACACATGAATGGGAGTTCGTTATTAAGACCAAGTTTGTATATCCAGTTCCGAGCTTCCTCTTTCTGCTTCCTTTCCCAGGCTAGGACTTAGCCTCATTCTTTGAATCTCCCCACAGTTGAGCAAGATGTTTGGAGTATGTGCTCCTGGGATCAAATATTTAGAGCTGAAAGAGCTCTTGGAAGTCACTTGGTCCATTCTCGTCATGTGACTGATAAGGAAACTGAGGCCCAGAGAAGCGCTCTGCAGATAAGTACGGCTTAACAGAACTGACTACCTCTTCCTAAAAAAGCCAAAACATTGCACTTAATTTGTTCATTAATTACACTTTCTGTGAATGGATTTTAGCCCATACGCTCGCAGCTCAAGCATTCTATCTTCAAGAGTAGGATAAGGCTTTTAGACACCAGGAAGCAGTTAGGGCTACGTTTTGAGGAAGCAGGGAACCCTTTCCACTGCCCATAAAATGATTCCATGGCCTCTTGGCCCACTTTGGAGATAAAATTTGATTTAATCTTCTTTGGAATTAGAATTACAGAGTTAGAGTTGGAAGAGACTCTACTCAAAATGAGATCACAGACCTCGGAGTCTCAGGACCCAAGCACACAGGCACAAAGGAGCAGAGCCAGGAACTTGATCCCAAGTCTTCTGAGTCCCATGTTCTTTAGATTTGAGAGTGGCCAAATGTCTTATTACTTAGGACTTCAACCTAAGTGTAGTCACTGATGTAAAAGCCCATTGCTAAAATTAAATGGCCAACAGCGTGCGTCTTCGAGACAAAGGTGGCACAATTGATAATCTTGGGTTTGGAGTTAGTTTTGGTTAGTTGTTTTTCTCTTGTGTCTGACTCTTTGTAACTCTTTCTCGGTCAAAGATACAGGAGTGGTTGCCCATTTCCCTCTCCATCTCATTTGACACATGAGGAAACTGAGGCAAACAGGGTTAAAGTGACTTGCCCAGGGTCACACAGCTAGTAAGTATTTGAGGCTGGATTTGAACTCAGGTCTTCCTGACTCCAGGCCTAGCACTCTATCGACTGACCATTCCACCTAGCTGGCCTTGTCTGACTCTTCCTGAATGCATCTGGGGTTTGACTTGCCCGAAGTCACACAGCTCACTTATGATAAGTGTCTGAGTCCAGATTTGAACTCAGGAAGATGAGTTTTCTTGACTCCAGGCGTAACACTTTATCCACTGTGCCACCTGAGTTCAAATCCAGCCCAATCAATAGCTGTTTGATCTTAGGCAGGAGCTATGTGAATGCAAATAACCTCTCTCAGCCTCAGTTTTCTCATTTGCACAACGGGGATTATAGTAGCACCTACCCCATAGGGCTGTTGTGAGAAGCTAATGAGATAACATGTGTGAGGTGCTTTGCAAACCCTTAAAGTACTCTATAGACACCAGCTGTTGTGATTATCATTCTTATGAGCACCTGAGTTTAAATCCTAGTTTTGTGATTTACTTTCGGCGAGATCTATGGCAAATATTCGGGCTCAGTTTCCTCATCTAATAAAATGCAGGTGTTGGCACAGGCGGCTTTACAACTTTAAATCTATGATCGATCTTAAACAGCAGGCTGGCTCAAGGTACGGCAACATGGAAATTCAGTGTGTACAGTGTGCCATGAAGTGTGGCAGACAGAGAGCTCTTCATTGACATGGATCGACCTATTATGATGGACCTGTCAAACAGCTCAGAGGTGTGGGAGCATGACAATGGTTTTCCTTTTTCTTTCTTTTTTTAAAAGGAAAGTTATTTTCAATTAAAATACTACCTATCACAACTGGCTATGCTAACCCACACTTGTTTCTGATATTCTGATCTTATGAAGACTAAGCACACACACATACACACATATAACCCTGTGTGGTAAGCCCTTTCACAACCTGGCTTTTAAAATTTGAGCTTCAGAAGTATTTCTCCCATTACAACAAGGGTATTATGTACAAGAGCTGTTTTGTAACCTTAACAGCTAGCCAACAGAGGTAAGAATGAAAAGGCTCATCAGAGAGGACCAAAAGAGTGGGAAAAGAAAACATGGTCCTAGAGACTGTATACATTAAGAAAAGGCAAAGCTGAATTTGATTGTGAAACCGGTCATTTAGAACTCTAGAAGACGTATCATACATAATGTTCATAGTAGAAGGAACAAACAACATTTTCAGACGGGTTTTCAGAGCTATTTATCCAGATTTTTTTTATTGATTTGAGGGCAAAGATGGTCATAAAAATAGAAGTACAGCTTTTACAGGAACATAGCTGGACATTTTGGACCCTGAGGCAAACATATGGTTAATTTTTAAACTTTTGGTTAATTTCAATAGCTCTCTAGCCCTTTTGCAATGCAGGGGCTACTTAGGAGATGGAGAAAAGAGAGAAAGATGAGGAGAGGGAGGGAGGGAGGGAGGAGAAGGAGAAAGGAAGAAGAGAGAGAAAGATGAGAGACAGACAAGGAGATGAAAGAAAAAGAAAGGGAAGAGAGAGAGGGAGAGAGGAGAAGGAAGAGGGAGAAAGAAAAGAGGGAGATGAGAGAAAGGAGGGAAGGAGAGAGAGAGAGGAAGAGAGGGAAGGAAAAAGAAGAGAGAGAATGAAGAGAGGGAGGAGAGAGAATGAAGAAAAAGAGGGAGGAGAAGGAGAGGTAAAAGAAGAGGGAAGCGGGATAGAGGGGAAGGGGGAGAGGGGGGGAGAGGGAGAGGGAGGAGGAAGCGGGGGAGAGAGAGAGAGAGAGAGAGAGAGAGAGAGAGAGAGAGAGAGAGAGAGAGAGAGAGAACGAGAACATTGGGCAGGAGTTCTTTTTCTGGAGTCTAGCTTCCTCGTCCTTGTTTTTTTGCACTTTCCCCAAGTGGATTAGAGCCAGAGGAGTAATTAGACCTTAATCTCAAGCTTGGTAACAGACCTTTCATCCAATTCAACAAATACTTATTGAATATTTACTATATGCTAGACTCCAAGTATTGTTTTAGTGGCTGTGGGGGATACACAAAAAAAATCAGAAGACCTTGTCTTCCCTTCTAAGGAACTTACAATCTTGTAAGGGATATAAGAAGCAGATTTGAAACAACAACATAATACTATAAGCTGATATTCATTCACCTAACAAATAGGTATTGCCTGCGTTCTGTGCTCAGAGCATTCAGCTAACCTGGGAGAGATACAAAGTCTAGATAAGTTCTGATCCCTTCCCAAGTGGAATGTAAATCTTATAAAGGAAGAAGATGTGAAGACAGATAACTATGAGAGACATGAAAGGTAAAAAGCCAAGTGCTCTGTGAAGTCTGAGAGTGGGGCAATCAGGGAAGGATTCATGGATGAGGTATCATATGAGCTGGACTTTATGGGCTGGGTGGGCATATGCCACAGTACAGAAATATATTGTAAAGATAATGATCCAGTCAATAAACATTTATTAAGCATTTACTACGTTCCAGGCACTGTGCCAAGTGATAGGGATATAAAAAGGGGCAAAAGACAGTCTCTGCCCTCAAGGAGCTCATAATCTATTGGGGGAGACAACAAGCAAACAAACATGTACAAGCAAGTTACAGACAAGATAAATAGGAAATAATTAACAGAGGAAAGGCAGTAGAATTAAGAGAAAGACTTCCTGTGGAAGGTAGGATTTTAGTAGGGACTTGAAGGAAGCCAGGAGTTGAAATGAGGAGGGACGGTACTCCAGGCACAGGGAACAACCAGAGAAAATTCCTGGAGCCAAGACATAGTGTCTCGTTCACGGATCGAGGAGGCTGTAACGTACCAGAGTGAAGAGCTCAGTGTAACGCAGAGCCATTGGAGACAGAGGAGGAACTTGGGCTGGGCGCAGAAGGAGGTGTTGGATCTGATGTGTAAAGAGGAGAGGCTGCAGGAATGCCCTATGTGAACAAAGATAAAGCCTGGGGCCCCAAATGTTCAGTCTCTTTTAGGGGACAGCGATCTAGCATAAAGGGCACTGCACTTGAATCTGGAATGTCTGTGTTGGAGTCTCACCTTGGCCACTTGGCTGGCTGCAGTATCTCGGGCCAGTCATTTTACTTTTGAACCTGTTTCCTCAGGATCTCTAACCTTCCTCCCTCTAACATGATTCATTGAAGAGACCAGCCTGGAAGGAGCTGAGGGTTCTTTTCAGGGTTCAGAAATGGCTGCAAAGGGAGACTGAAGCCAGTTTGTAAATGGCACTGAATGTGAAGCTTAGAAGTTTAGATTTTTTTCAGCAAGTGGATACTCTTTTGTTTTTAGATCAAGTGGATATTTTATGCAAACGAAGTATTTTAAGTGCTTTAGAACTCCCTAAAAAATTCCTCACAGGTGAAAGTTAGCAGAATTTTAGACTAGTAATCCTGTGTTATAGTTGTTTCTAAGCTGACTGTCATAGGATTTAGAGCTGGAAGGGACCTTAAGGATCATTGTCACTAGGTCATAGTGGTGGTGGACCTCTGGGTCTCTGGGAGGCTGCTTAGATGATTGCTATATTCATGACCCTCCCCTTTTCCCTCTAAAATTCTATTTTTTTTTTAAAACGAGAATTAGTTAGGCTACAGAGGCAGCATGGTTAGGAGTCAGAAGACCTGTGTTCAAATCTCACCTTTGCTACCCACTAGACTTGTGACTTTGGATAAGTCATTTAACCTCTATCTTAGGTAACTCCCTCATCATTATTAATAAAACAATTGATGAATGTGTTTATTAGGTGCCTACTATGTGCCAGGCACTGTGGTTTTTAGTACAAAGAATGAACGAATCACTACTCATAAGAACTTATATTTTAATGGGGGAGACGACAAGGACATATATGAATATATACAATATAAATATAAAATAAGCAGAAGTGTGTACAAAGTAGTTAACTACAAGGGAGGGATGGAGCTAGCAGCGTGGGATATCAAGAAGGGCTCCATGATGAAGCTGGAGCCAGAGGTGCATCTTAAAGGAAGATGGGGGCTCTATGATGCAGAAATAAAGAGGTAGAACATTCCAGGAATGTAGGGTCATGGACAGTGCAGAGGCGTGGAGATGGGATATGAAGAATCATATGTGAGGAATAGGAAGAAGGCTGTTTGGCTTGGATAGCTGAGTATGGGAGGGGAAAGGTACAGTACAGTGAAGAAAGATGCCCCGGGGCCAGACCGTATAGGGCTTTCAAAGCTAAATGGAGGAATTTATATTTTATCCCGGAGGCAAAAGGAAGCCACCGTAGCTACACAGTCAGGTCTATGGTGGAGGAAATTACTTTGGCAGCAGTGTGTAGGATAGCCTGGAGTGGCGGGGAATGAAGCCGAGAACTCAATTAGGAGGCCAGGGCAATAATCTAGGTGAGAGGTGATGAGGGCTTGAACTAAGTCGGGAGCTATGTGAACGGAAAGCCCATGGCCTGGGAGGTGAGTTTGCACTAGTAGAGAGTCTCCAGGCCCCAAGTTCTTCCCTTCCTTGATGAAATCGTAGCTATTTCCTAAATTTATGTATACTACTAAGGAAATTCTTTCTGAAGGTCCTCTAAAGTACCAATCATAAAGAAGATGTAGAATAAAATTAAATTAGAGGTAGAACAAAACATGTTTTCAGTATATTCAACAATTTGTTTCTAGGCATGAGCTCTTTTGATGATGGACCATGCTACTGTTAGTACTGAAGTCATGGAGGTATTGTCCATTTGGAAGAAGGTAAATAGATCAGAAATTTAGTGAGTCACAGTAAAAGAGATTCCTTAGGAAACGGAACTAAAGGAGTTACTTATTTAAGTAAACCACTGAAATGGTTGCTGGACCAGGTCTGCTGAGACTGAATTCTGGCAATACCAACTGGACATTGAGTTCCTTCTATTTAGGACTTCAATTCAAGTGAATGCAGTTTGTTGTTTGTGGTACAGAAGTCTATTGCTTAGATAAAAGAGCCAACCTCTTATCTTGCTTTTTTTTTTATGATTATGCAGAGGACACAAGTGAAATTTATGATAATTTTCCAGTTTTGCCAGGAATCTATTTTGGGGGTAAGAGGGTAGCACGGCTTCATGATAATAGTTAATATGTATCTCAGCATCCATGGCCAAAATTTATTCTGAAGACTGATTTAGTAAGTCTTTTTTTTTTTTTTTGCCAGTTAGGGATAGCTGTCCTTAACCTTCTCAATAGCTCCTTTCTGGAACTATTTTCCCCCCTTTCTTGGTTAGTCAGAGGTTGCCATTGTCACCAAAGGGCAGGCTTTTTGTGATTGACTAGAAAAAGCCATGGCTTGAGAGTCAGAGGACCTTCACTTGAAACATAGCTCTGTTGCTAATGACTTGTATGACCACGGTCCAGTTACTTGACCTCTTTGGCTGCCTCATCTGTGAAATGGAGGGATTACATGAGTTGGAAGGTCCCTAACATTTGGGAAGTGTAGATCTGACACTTAGACTAAGCTTACTGGAAGAGGTGGCAGATCCCCTTACTGCATGTTGCTGCCTCCCGCCCTCCCCACTCCCAGCCCTGTTACTCAAATACCCCAGTCCCTGACAGATGACTTTTGCAGAAATATCTATTTTAAAATATCTTGTTGGCAAAATGTTACAAATGCAATTGAAGGTCCCTACCCCTCCTTATTTCGAGAAGCCATCTAAGTCCTCAAAGCAAAGCAACTGGAGTATGTGTTTCTTGGTTCCAGGGCATGCTGTTGAAATTTTTCCCTTTGCAAGCTGAACAGATTTAAGACATCCTGGAAGATTTACATGGGGTAATATGAGATAATGGAAAACCCACTATGGATGGAATTGGGAAGGCTCTAAAACCCAACATAACCGAAAAGTTCACTGCACTGCTTGGAGAACTGATACTGATGCTCTGACTGGACTTGGAGTAAGACAGCTCAGCTTGCAAAAGTAAACTGAACCTCATAAAAGCACGTTTTGTATATGTGGATTGTACAAGACAGGTTTTAGGGCTGTGCTATGATGCCAGAACAGTGGGGAACATTTCTTCCTGGAATTCCAAAACGTGTTTTAGTGTTTCCCCATTCTTTGATGCGCTCCTGTCTGATTATGGTTGATGCCACCTCCTCCAGGTCCACTCAGTTTCTGCTCACTCTCTGCTGGCTGGGCCTCCTCACTACTGGGACATGTTATAGCACACACAAATGAGCAGACCAAGGGACAGAAAGAAGCCAATAGATGCTCCACACTGATGCGGGACACAACTTAAAAGGGCCTATTTTTTCTTGACTAAAAGAAAGTCAATAACGAAGCACGCTCCAACTGCCCACCATTTCAAGTACCCACCATTTGATATACAATAGTAAGTGAAGTGATACAAAACTGGACTGGGGGGAATCATTCTTGAAGCCATGGAAGAATGGTGTGTCTTATTCAAGGCAAACAATTATAGCTTAGATTTTTCTAAATAAGGAAGAAAAGAAGCCCAATCTCTTTCGCCACAGAATGAAGAATAATTCAGTCAGTAAGTGTTTAGCACTGGGCATATAGAAAGAAGCAAAAGACAGTTCTGGCCCTCCAGGAGCTTACAGTCTAATGAGGAAGACAATATGAAAACAAGTGTGTATTGTCAAGCTATATACAGGATAGCTAGGCAATAATTAACAAAGACAATGCACTAGAATTAAAAGGTACTGAGAATGGCTTCCTGTAGAAGGGGAGACTTTAGTTGGGGCTCAAAAGGAAGCCAGGGACGTCAGTAAGCCAGAAGCTCGGATGGGAAAAAGATGGTTTCTGTAGTGAGGATCCAAAAGTCTGAACGTTTCCTTTCCTGTCATTTGCTTCTTTCTCCTTAAATCATATTTTTCTTCCTCCTAACTGCCCTAACAATTGGAACTGCTCCACCTTTCCTCCTTTGGTCCCCTAGGCCCCAAAGGCCCTGCTCGCTAGGTGACCCCTCTCCTTGGTTGGGCTAACCCTAGCCTCAGTCAAGTGCTACAGTGAAGACATAATTATGAATGCTGAACTTTAAATTTCATCAAAATCCTTTCAGCTATGTGAAATAAATGAAACAATAATAAAATTTTCCATAGAATAAATATTAAAATGAACATAATGGACTATTTTGGGGATTTCCATTTAATGTCAAATTTAATTAAAAAACTTCTGTTTTTAATCTATTTTAAGCTGACTTAGAAAGTGGTGCAGGTCTACCACTGGATTCATGAGGCCTGGACTTCCATTTAGTTAATAAGTTGAGGAAATGTGCCTGAAGGCTATTTTTCTGTATTAAATCAACTCTCCTAAAGGTGTATTGTTGGTAATAAATTCTCTGATAATGAAAGTGTGGTACTGTGCTCTTACACACCACAGGCCATGTAAGGAAATCAATACATTATGTAACGGAGGGCTTGTGATTTAGTAGGTATTGGCAGTAAATTACCCAGGGGCTTTTCTTTCGCAGTTTGTCATCGGGCTGGGCAGGAAAAAAATATTTACGCTTTGATATTTATAGGAAATCAGCAAGTACCAAACAGCAGCTTTGGCACAATGTAAACATGCTTTTGCTGCATCTTCTGTTTTCTGATGGTTTTTTAAAAAAATTATTATGATACAGTGCTTTATCAAACACTGTGGTCTACTTTGTAGGAATCCGCCCCCAAGTAGGTGCTCATAACAAGTTTGCTGTTCCTTTTTACACAAAATACCTACCACGGGATCTAGTAATCAGTTAATCGACAAGGATTTAGTAAGTACCACTATGTGTCAGGTACTGCGGTAGGTGCTGAGTTTTCTGGGAAGATTTCTTCTATTTATAATAGGCTGATGTTGATGATGAGGATGGCAATTATTATTACTTTTAACAAACACAATTTTCTGGCTAAATTTAATACTAAGTCTACAGTGACAACTCCGGAAAGAAATCATATTTTTCTATCCTGCTTTAATCTCTGAATGGATATTCAAAATTTTACTCTTCCTTAAGGTATACCTTCTATGATAAAAAAGCTAATTGTAAATTTAGGTGAAAACCAAAAGCAGATGCACACACCACAAACAATGAAAGAATTTCCTCCTCCAGAGATGGCTGAATGGCAAAGAAACCTTCCCTTCATATTTCTATCACACCTGGACTGAAAATGGCTCTTTGGATGGTGACTGAAAATGAACTGATTTGTCAGAGTTCCTGATATAGATAATGAGAAGATAAAGAGAAAGAGAACATGACCTTGGAACAATGAGGACTGGTGACTTCGTGGTGAATATCATAAAAGATTCAGAAGAGAGAACTGGGGGTGGGGGGTGGGTAGGAGGTGGGAACTGGGAACTGGGAGAGAAAAATGAAGTGGACAAACAGTATGATAACTAAAGAGAAATCTTTCTAATGAAGTGAAGCTTAGAGAGCATGACAGCCAGAAAAGATTGAATAAGGGAGTGCCGAGAAGTTTCATCTGGTCTTCAGCAATGTACTAGGAAAGAGAAAGCTCAGTTTAGGAATTTTTACAGTGGAAGACCAGGGGATTATTCCCTCTGAGAATGGCACGGGGCAGCTTGCTTAGGTCTCACTGCTTCCCAACATGGACCTCCAGTCCGAAGCATTGATCATTTGTCAACCATTCTACACGGAAGCTCTGAGCTGTGCATGGAGTTTCCCTTTCGTGTCTATAGCTTATTAAGGCCCTTTTGCAAATCACTTAGTTTCTCTGCATTTCAGTTTTCTCATCTGCAAAATGGAGTCACCATCTACACAACTTACCTTATGGAATGATTCATTCATGGAACATTTCTTAAACATGCTAAAGAAACTGTGCCTGCAACTGGGGATATAAATTTTACAAAGTCTTTCCCTTCAAGTAATTAACATTCCTTTGAGGGTGGAGAGCAATATAGCATACATAGAGATTAGCACTGGGAAAGTGCTAACAAACTAGGAAGTAAAAGGGACAAAGGGGAGACTGACAAAATACTCTAGGAAAACTGACAGAAGGAGGGAAAAAGGAAGGAAGAAAGAAAGGGTTAAGAGAAGAAGAAAAGGTTTTATGACAGCAGAGTTGAGCACTCATGGAAGAGGTAAGGGGGGAAGTATATTCCAGTAGATGGCCTACTAAATCACAAGCCTTTCCTTACATAATGTATTGATTTCCTTACATGGCCTGTGGTGTGTAGAAGCATAGGACCAGTATTTCATTATCAATGAATTTATACAGAAGTAGAAAATAGCACATCGAGTTCAAATAGTCCAATTTTCCTGGAATCATATATTAAGGTGAATATGAAGCTCCTTAAGGCTAGGGACTCTTGTTTTTGTGCTTGTAGTCCCACTTGTAGCAAAGAACTTCCCACATAGTAGGTGCTTTAACAGATGCTGATGAAGTAATGTGAAATAAAGGTAGGTAGGAGCTATCATATCATGGAGAACTTTAAATTAGAGGATAATGAATTTGTATTTTACCTTAGAGGCAATAATGAGCCATTGAAGGTTCATTTTTGATTAGAGGAGTTACCTGGACACATCTGTGTTTTTAGAAAGATAATTTTGGCAGCTAGGTGGTATATGGTTTGGAAAGGAGATAGACCCATTTAAGAGGTTAATAAAATAGAAAAGGGAGAGATGATGAGCAGAGGTGTCAAAACATGTGGCCCACAACACGCTCAAGTGCATCCTGAGCCAGAATAAAATGTAATTGGGAAATATTTAACAAAATAAATAAATATACAACAAAACAGATAACATAACATTTAAAAATGAAGTCAATAGGCAGCTCACAGATCTTTACGTACAGTCTAATGGGCCCTATTTTTATTTGAGTTTGACACACTGATGATAAAGGCCTGAACTAGCCACTCAATAAGGCAGGAAATATTTCTTAAGTGCTCACTATGTGTCAGATGCCGTGGTCATTTAAGTGTAAAGGACATATATGAAAGATGTTGGTAGAAATGACAAGACTTGACCACTGATTGGATCTGGGGAGTGAGGGAGATGGCAGACTCATGGATGATTCAGAGATGATGAGTCTGGATGACTAGGGAGATTCCAAGCAGAAACTGGCAAGTTTGAAGGAGGGTTTATGGATGAAGATAATGAATTATGTATGGGGAATGCTGAGTTTGAGATTGCAATGGAACATCTAGGTGGAGATGTCTATCTGGTGATGTGAGATCAGGGGGGATGTAAAGATTCTGAAATCCACATAGAGATAATAATTGAACCCATTGGAATAGATGAACTCACCAAAAGGAGAGAATGTATAGAGAGAGTAAAGAAAAGGGACTGAGGACAAAGAGCCTTGGAGGACATACCAGTGCTTTGGAGGAAAAACAGAGAATGATACAGCAAAAGAGGTTGAGAAGTGGTCAGAGGCGATAGGAGAACCAGGGTAGTATCATGAAAGGCCAGGTGGGAAAGAGGAGGAAAAAGATCTAGAAGAAATGGATGGAAGGGGGAGCGGCAAGAGGAGACAGATAACTATCCAAAGCTACAGAGACCTCAAGTAGGATAAGCAATGAGAAAAAGGTCATTGAAAATTAGCTGCCAGGAGATCATCATTTGTGGGATGATCTCGGAAAAGGCTGTTTCAGTAGAATTATGAGGTCGGAAACTTGAGGGAGGTGAAGAAATAGTGAGGCTAGATGACTAGGAGTTTGGCTGCAAAAAGAAGAAATATAAGATGGTAGCCTGAGGGGAAGGCAGAATTAAGTAAAGATCATTTTAAAAAAGTATGAGGGAGATCTGGGGTGTGTGTATGTGTCTGTGTGTACGTATGCATGTACGTATGTATACATCTATGCAGATACACATACATATACATATACTTGTATACCTATAGGCATACACATATGCTTATACACAGACCCGTATACAGCAGAGTGAGACTGCAGATGAGAGGGAGGGAATGATAGAAGGTGTTAACTCCTGTACAGGACAGAAGGGAATTGGTTTGAGGACACGAGGGGGTGGAGTTAGTCTTAGAAGAAGAAGAAGAAATGATGCCAAAGCTTTGCTCCAAAGCCTTGAAGATGGAAACAAAGATGGGGGGGGGATGGTGATATGAGGCAATTCCGAGGTGTGGAGAAGGGGAGAGAAGAGCATGCATACCAGATGATTGTGATTACAACTATACCTCAGAACATGCAAAAATACTGGTGAACAAGAACCAGTATTTTGAGGCAGTGAGACGGGAGACAGTAGGTAGAGAGCTGGACTTGGAATTAGGAAGATCTGAGGCCAAGTCCCACCTCAGACCCTTACTGGTTGTGCGGCCCTGGGCAAGTGGCTCAACATCTCTCAGACTCAGTTTCCTCATCTTTAAAATGAGGATAATAATATTACTGACCTTATGAGAGTTGTTATGAGGACCACATGAGACAATAAGTAAAGCACTTCATAAACCTTAAAGTGCTATATAAACGCTATTATTATTATTATTCAGGATTAATCTGAAAAAGTCTAGTTAATTTATAGTATAGCTGAAATATTAAAGACCAAAAAAAAAGAAAAGGAGAAAAGAAAAGGGGGCAGGGGAGAAAAAAGCGTGGTGGAGGGGAAAAAGCATCGTGCTCAGAATCAAACCCAGAAGGCTTAGATTCGAATCCTGACTTTGCCCTTTCCTTACTTAAGAGGTCAGTGCCTCAGTTTCCCCATTGGGGGAAATGAGGCAGCTGGACAAGATGATCTTTGCCCCTGCCCCTTTCTATTTCTGACATACTGTGATACTGTAACCTGTTTCCACAATCTGGCTAGCAGCTTCTGTGGGGGTATAAGATCCACCCACAGCTGGCACCCAGAAAGCTGCCAACAGCACATGTTCTTTTGATCTGCTTAACTAAGGAAAGCAAGGTGAAGGGGTTGACAAGCTTACTTTAATTCAGCATACGAATATCATTCACTTAGTTCAGAGGAAAAAGCCAGCACCCTGAACTTCAGAACAAAATACAAACAAATCACAAACATCAACAGACAGACCTTGTCTGATTCAAATCCCAAGACATAGTTACCAGAGTTCGACAAAGTCTCAGCATCCAAGTTTACAAGCTGGAAGGCTCCTTAGCTACAGCTGCCCGGAGTCTCCTCATCAACACCACCTAGAGAGCCCTGCACAAATGGCTCTGTCCTCACTTCTTATGTGGCTTCATCAAACGTCATCTGAATGACCAGAATTTAGGTTCTGGGGATTGGTTCTTGAGTTGGCCCCTCCTCTTAGGACCCTGGGAGGTTCACATCCACATAGG